>JAXIVJ010005004.1:15000-17500 GCA_036785665.1 Chirona hameri
CAGCAACATCATCAGCAACATCATCAGCAACATCATCAGCAACATCATCAGCAACATCATCATCAACATCATCAGCAACATCATCAGCAACATCATCAGCAACATCATCATCAACATCATCATCAACAGCAACATCATCATCAGCAACATCATCATCAGCAACATCATCATCATCATCATCATCATCATCATCATCATCATCATCATCATCATCATCATCATCATCATCATCATCATCATCATCATCATCATCATCATCATCATCATCATCATCATCATCATCATCATCATCATCATCAGCAACATCATCCTCAGCAACATCATCATCAGCAACATCATCATCAGCAACATCATCATTATCATCATCATCATCATCATCATCATCATCATCATCATCATCATCATCATCATCATCATCATCATCATCATCATCATCATCATCATCATCATCATCATCATCATCATCATCATCATCATCATCATCATTATCATCATCATGCCCGGAGGCGGTGTTGTACCGCCTCCGGGCATACCACACCGCCTCCGGGCATACAACACCGCCTCCGGGCATACTACACCGCCTCCGGGCATACCACACCGCCTCCGGGCATACAACACCGCCTCCGGGCATACTACACCGCCTCCGGGCATACCACACCGCCTCCGGGCATACAACACCGCCTCCGGGCATACTGCACCGCCTCCGGGCATACCACACCGCCTCCGGGCATACAACACCGCCTCCGGGCATACTACACCGCCTCCGGGCATACCAGACCGCCTCAGGGCATACAACACCGCCTCCGGGCATACAACACCGCCTCCGGGCATACCACACCGCCTCCGGGCATACAACACCGCCTCCGGGCATACAACACCGCCTCCGGGCATACCACACCGCCTCCGGGCATACAACACCGCCTCCGGGCATACAACACCGCCTCCGGGCATACCACACCGTCTCACGTCATCATCAGCAACATCATCAGCAACATCATCAGAAACATCACCAGCAACATCATCAGCAACATCATCAGCAACATCATCAGCAACATCATCAGCAACATCATCAGCAACATCATCATCAATATCATCATCAACATCATCATCAACATCATCATCAACATCATCATCAACATCAACATCATCATGAACATCATCATCAACATCATCATCAACATCATCATCAACATCATCATCAACATCATCATCAACATCATCATCAACATCATCATCAACATCATCATCAACATCATCATCAACATCATCATCAACATCATCAGCAACATAATCAGCAACATCATCATCAACATCATGAGCAACATCATCAACAACATCATCATCATCAACATCAATATCAGCAAAATCATCATCAGCAACATCATCATCATCATCATCATCATTATCATCATCATGCCCGGAGGCGGTGTTGTACCGCCTCCGGGCATACCACACCGCCTCCGGGCATACAACACCGCCTCCGGGCATACTACACCGCCTCCGGGCATACAACACCGCCTCCGGGCATACCACACCGCCTCCGGGCATACAACACCGCCTCCGGGCATACAACACCGCAAACGGGCATACCACACCGTCTCACGTCATCATCAGCAACATCATCAGCAACATCATCAGCAACATCATCAGCAACATCACCAGCAACATCATCAGCAACATAATCAGCAACATCATCAGCAACATCATCATCAACATCATCATCAACATCATCATTAACATCATCATCAACATCAACATCATCATCAACATCATCATCAACATCATCATCAACATCATCATCAACATCATCATCAACATCATCATCAACATCATCATCAACATCATCATCAACATCATCAGCAACATCATCAGCAACATCATCAGCAACATCATCAGCAACATCATCAACAACATCATCATCAGCAACATCATCATCAGCAACATCATCATCAGCAACATCATCATCATCATCATCATCATCATCATCATCATCATCATCATCATCATCATCATCATCATCATCATCATCATCATCATCATCATCATCATCATCATCATCATCATCATCATCATCATCATCATCATCATCATCATCATCATCATCATCATCATCATCATCATCATCATCATCATCATCATCATCATCATCATCATTATCATCATCATGCCCGGAGGCGGTGTTGTACCGCCTCCGGGCATACCACACCGCCTCCGGGCATACAACACCGCCTCCGGGCATACTACACCGCCTCCGGGCATACCACACCGCCTCCGGGCATACAACACCGCCTCCGGGCATACTACACCGCCTCCGGGCATACCACACCGCCTCCGGGCATACAACACCGCCTCCGGGCATACTGCACCGCCTCCGGGCATACCACACCGCCTCCGGGCATACAACACCGCCTCCGGGCATACTACACCGCCTCCGGGCATACCAGACCGCCTCAGGGCATACAACACCGCCTCCGGGCATACAACACCGCCTCCGGGCATA
>JAXIVJ010005004.1:25000-42500 GCA_036785665.1 Chirona hameri
TCAACATCATCATCAACATCATCATCAACATCAACATCATCATGAACATCATCATCAACATCATCATCAACATCATCATCAACATCATCATCAACATCATCATCAACATCATCATCAACATCATCATCAACATCATCATCAACATCATCATCAACATCATCATCAACATCGTCATCTTCATCATCATCATCATCATCATCATCATCATCATCATCATCATCATCATCATCATCATCATCATCATCATCATCATCATCATCATCATCATCATCATCATCATCATCATCATCATCATCATCATCATCATCATCATCATCATCATCATCATCATCATCATCATCATCATCATCATCATCATCATCATCATCATCATCATCATCATCATCATCATCATCATCATCATCATCATCATTATCATCATCATGCCCGGAGGCGGTGTTGTACCGCCTCCGGGCATACCACACCGCCTCCGGGCATACAACACCGCCTCCGGGCATACTACACCGCCTCCGGGCATACCACACCGCCTCCGGGCAAACAACACCGCCTCCGGGCATACTACACCGCCTCCGGGCATACCACACCGCCTCCAGGCATACAACACCGCCTCCGGGCATACTGCACCGCCTCCGGGCATACCACACCGCCTCCGGGCATACAACACCGCCTCCGGTGTACACCGCCTCCGGGCATACCACACCGCCTCCGGGCATACAACACCGCCTCCGGGCATACTACACCGCCTCCGGGCATACCACACCGCCTCCGGGCATACAACACCGCCTCCGGGCATACTGCACCGCCTCCGGGCATACCACACCGCCTCCGGGCATACAACACCGCCTGCGGGCATACTACACCGCCTCCGGGCATACCAGACCGCCTCAGGGCATACAACACCGCCTCCGGGCATACAACACCGCCTCCGGGCATACCACACCGCCTCCGGGCATACAACACCGCCTCCGGTCATACAACACCGCCTCCGGGCATACCACACCGCCTCCGGGCATACAACACCGCCTCCGGGCATACAACACCGCCTCCGGGCATACCACACCGTCTCACGTCATCATCAGCAACATCATCAGCAACATCATCAGCAACATCACCAGCAACATCATCAGCAACATCATCAGCAACATCATCAGCAACATCATCAGCAACATCATCAGCAACATCATCATCAACATCATCATCAACATCATCATCAACATCATCATCAACATCATCAGCAACATCATCAGCAACATCATCAGCAACATCATCAGCAACATCATCAACAACATCATCATCAGCAACATCATCATCAGCAACATCATCATCAGCAACATCATCATCATCATCATCATCATCATCATCATCATCATCATCATCATCATCATCATCATCATCATCATCATCATCATCATCATCATCATCATCATCATTATCATCATCATGCCCGGAGGCGGTGTTGTACCGCCTCCGGGCATACCACACCGCCTCCGGGCATACAACACCGCCTCCGGGCATACTACACCGCCTCCGGGCATACCACACCGCCTCCGGGCAAACAACACCGCCTCCGGGCATACTACACCGCCTCCGGGCATACCACACCGCCTCCGGGCATACAACACCGCCTCCGGGCATACTGCACCGCCTCCGGGCATACCACACCGCCTCCGGGCATACAACACCGCCTCCGGGCATACTAAACCGCCTCCGGGCATACCAGACCGCCTCAGGGCATAAAACACCGCCTCCGGGCATACAACACCGCCTCCGGGCATATCACACCGCCTCCGGGCATACAACACCGCCTCTGGGCATACAACACCGCCTCCGGGCATACCACACCGCCTCCGGGCATACAACACCGCCTCCGGGCATACAACACCGCCTCCGGGCATACAACACCGCCTCCGGGCATACAACACCGCCTCCGGGCATACCACACCGTCTCACGTCATCATCAACAACATCACCAGCAACATCATCAGCAACATCACCAGCAACATCATCAGCAACATCATCAGCAACATCATCAGCAACATCATCAGCAACATCATCAGCAACATCATCATCAACATCATCATCAACATCATCATCAACATCATCATCAACATCATCATCAACATCAACATCATCATGAACATCATCATCAACATCATCATCAACATCATCATCAACATCATCATCAACATCATCATCAACATCATCATCAACATCATCATCAACATCATCATCAACATCATCATCAACATCATCATCAACATCATCATCTTCATCATCATCATCATCATCATCATCATCATCATCATCATCATCATCATCATCATCATCATCATCATCATCATCATCATCATCATCATCATCTTCATCATCATCATCATCATCATCATCATCATCATCATCATCATCATCATCATCATCATCATCATCATCATCATCATCATCATCATCATCATCATTATCATCATCATCATGCCCGGAGGCGGTGTTGTACCGCCTCCGGGCATACCACACCGCCTCCGGGCATACAACACCGCCTCCGGGCATACTACACCGCCTCCTGGCATACCACACCGCCTCCGGGCATACAACACCGCCTCCGGGCAAACTACACCGCCTCCGGGCATACCACACCGCCTCCGGGCATACCACACCGCCTCCGGGCATACAACACCGCCTCCGGGCATACTACACCGCCTCCGGGCATACCACACCGCCTCCGGGCATACAACACCGCCTCCGGGCATACTACACCGCCTCCGGGCATACCACACCGCCTCCGGGCATACAACACCGCCTCCGGGCATACAACACCGCCTCCGGGCATACCACACCGCCTCCGGGCATACAACACCGCCTCCGGGCATACAACACCGCCTCCGGGCATACCACACCGTCTCACGTCATCATCAGCAACATCATCAGCAACATCATCAGCAACATCATCATCAACATCATCAGCAACATCATCAGCAACATCATCATCAACATCATCATCAACATCATCATCAACATCATCATCAACATCATCATCAACATCATCATCAACATCATCAGCAACATCATCAGCAACATCATCAGCAACATCATCATCAACATCATCATCAACATCATCATCAGCAACATCATCATCCGCAACATCATCATCAGCAACATCCTCATCAGCAACATCATCATCAGCAACATCATCCTCAGAAACATCATCATCAGCAACATCATCATCAGCAACATCATCATCAGCAACATCATCATCATCATCATCATCATCATCATCATCATCATCATCATCATCATCATCATCATCATCATCATCATCATCATCATCATCATCATCATCATCATCATCATCATCATCATCATCATCATCATCATCATCATCATCATCATTATCATCATCATGCCCGGAGGCGGTGTTGTACCGCCTCCGGGCATACCACACCGCCTCCGGGCATACAACACCGCCTCCGGGCATACTACACCGCCTCCGGGCATACCACACCGCCTCCGGGCAAACAACACCGCCTCCGGGCATACTACACCGCCTCCGGGCATACCACACCGCCTCCAGGCATACAACACCGCCTCCGGGCATACTGCACCGCCTCCGGGCATACCACACCGCCTCCGGGCATACAACACCGCCTCCGGTGTACACCGCCTCCGGGCATACCACACCGCCTCCGGGCATACAACACCGCCTCCGGGCATACTACACCGCCTCCGGGCATACCACACCGCCTCCGGGCATACAACACCGCCTCCGGGCATACTGCACCGCCTCCGGGCATACCACACCGCCTCCGGGCATACAACACCGCCTGCGGGCATACTACACCGCCTCCGGGCATACCAGACCGCCTCAGGGCATACAACACCGCCTCCGGGCATACAACACCGCCTCCGGGCATACCACACCGCCTCCGGGCATACAACACCGCCTCCGGTCATACAACACCGCCTCCGGGCATACCACACCGCCTCCGGGCATACAACACCGCCTCCGGGCATACAACACCGCCTCCGGGCATACCACACCGTCTCACGTCATCATCAGCAACATCATCAGCAACATCATCAGCAACATCACCAGCAACATCATCAGCAACATCATCAGCAACATCATCAGCAACATCATCAGCAACATCATCAGCAACATCATCATCAACATCATCATCAACATCATCATCAACATCATCATCAACATCATCAGCAACATCATCAGCAACATCATCAGCAACATCATCAGCAACATCATCAACAACATCATCATCAGCAACATCATCATCAGCAACATCATCATCAGCAACATCATCATCATCATCATCATCATCATCATCATCATCATCATCATCATCATCATCATCATCATCATCATCATCATCATCATCATCATCATCATCATCATCATCATCATCATCATCATTATCATCATCATGCCCGGAGGCGGTGTTGTACCGCCTCCGGGCATACCACACCGCCTCCGGGCATACAACACCGCCTCCGGGCATACTACACCGCCTCCGGGCATACCACACCGCCTCCGGGCAAACAACACCGCCTCCGGGCATACTACACCGCCTCCGGGCATACCACACCGCCTCCGGGCATACAACACCGCCTCCGGGCATACTGCACCGCCTCCGGGCATACCACACCGCCTCCGGGCATACAACACCGCCTCCGGGCATACTAAACCGCCTCCGGGCATACCAGACCGCCTCAGGGCATAAAACACCGCCTCCGGGCATACAACACCGCCTCCGGGCATATCACACCGCCTCCGGGCATACAACACCGCCTCTGGGCATACAACACCGCCTCCGGGCATACCACACCGCCTCCGGGCATACAACACCGCCTCCGGGCATACAACACCGCCTCCGGGCATACAACACCGCCTCCGGGCATACAACACCGCCTCCGGGCATACCACACCGTCTCACGTCATCATCAACAACATCACCAGCAACATCATCAGCAACATCACCAGCAACATCATCAGCAACATCATCAGCAACATCATCAGCAACATCATCAGCAACATCATCAGCAACATCATCATCAACATCATCATCAACATCATCATCAACATCATCATCAACATCATCATCAACATCAACATCATCATGAACATCATCATCAACATCATCATCAACATCATCATCAACATCATCATCAACATCATCATCAACATCATCATCAACATCATCATCAACATCATCATCAACATCATCATCAACATCATCATCAACATCATCATCTTCATCATCATCATCATCATCATCATCATCATCATCATCATCATCATCATCATCATCATCATCATCATCATCATCATCATCATCATCATCATCTTCATCATCATCATCATCATCATCATCATCATCATCATCATCATCATCATCATCATCATCATCATCATCATCATCATCATCATCATCATCATCATCATTATCATCATCATCATGCCCGGAGGCGGTGTTGTACCGCCTCCGGGCATACCACACCGCCTCCGGGCATACAACACCGCCTCCGGGCATACTACACCGCCTCCTGGCATACCACACCGCCTCCGGGCATACAACACCGCCTCCGGGCAAACTACACCGCCTCCGGGCATACCACACCGCCTCCGGGCATACCACACCGCCTCCGGGCATACAACACCGCCTCCGGGCATACTACACCGCCTCCGGGCATACCACACCGCCTCCGGGCATACAACACCGCCTCCGGGCATACTACACCGCCTCCGGGCATACCACACCGCCTCCGGGCATACAACACCGCCTCCGGGCATACAACACCGCCTCCGGGCATACCACACCGCCTCCGGGCATACAACACCGCCTCCGGGCATACAACACCGCCTCCGGGCATACCACACCGTCTCACGTCATCATCAGCAACATCATCAGCAACATCATCAGCAACATCATCATCAACATCATCAGCAACATCATCAGCAACATCATCATCAACATCATCATCAACATCATCATCAACATCATCATCAACATCATCATCAACATCATCATCAACATCATCAGCAACATCATCAGCAACATCATCAGCAACATCATCATCAACATCATCATCAACATCATCATCAGCAACATCATCATCCGCAACATCATCATCAGCAACATCCTCATCAGCAACATCATCATCAGCAACATCATCCTCAGAAACATCATCATCAGCAACATCATCATCAGCAACATCATCATCAGCAACATCATCATCATCATCATCATCATCATCATCATCATCATCATCATCATCATCATCATCATCATCATCATCATCATCATCATCATCATCATCATCATCATCATCATCATCATCATCATCATCATCATCATCATCATCATCATTATCATCATCATGCCCGGAGGCGGTGTTGTACCGCCTCCGGGCATACCACACCGCCTCCTGGCATACAACACCGCCTCCGGGCATACTACACCGCCTCCGGGCATACCACACCGCCTCCGGGCATACAACACCGCCTCCGGGCATACTACACCGCCTCCGGGCATACCACACCGCCTCCGGGCATACAACACCGCCTCCGGGCATACTGCACCACCTCCGGGCATACCACACCGCCTCCGGGCATACAACACCGCCTCCGGGCATACTACACCGCCTCCGGGCATACCAGACCGCCTCAGGGCATACAACACCGCCTCCGGGCATACAACACCGCCTCCGGGCATACCACACCGACTCCGGGCATACAACACCGCCTCCGGGCATACAACACCGCCTCCGGGCATACCACACCGCCTCCGGGCATACAACACCGCCTCCGGGCATACAACACCGCCTCCGGGCATACCACACTTTCTCACGTCATCATCAGCAACATCATCAGCAACATCATCAGCAACATCACCAGCAACATCATCATCAACATCATCATCAACATCATCAGCAACATCATCAGCAACATCATCATCAACATCAACATCATCATCAACATCATCATCAACATCATCATCAACATCATCATCAACATCATCATCAACATCATCATCAACATCATCATCAACATCATCATCAACATCATCATCAACATCATCATCAACATCATCATCAACATCATCAGCAACATAATCAGCAACATCATCATCAACATCATGAGCAACATCATCAACAACATCATCATCATCATCATCATCATCATCATCATCATCATCATCATCATCATCATCATCATCATCATCATCATCATCATCATCATCATCATCATCATCATCATCATCATCATCATCATCATCATCATCATTATCATCATCATGCCCGGAGGCGGTGTTGTACCGCCTCCGGGCATACCACACCGCCTCCGGGCATACAACACCGCCTCCGGGCATACTACACCGCCTCCGGGCATACCACACCGCCTCCGGGCATACAACACCGCCTCCGGGCATACTACACCGCCTCCGGGCATACCACACCGCCTCCGGGCATACAACACCGCCTCCGGGCATACTGCACCGCCTCCGGGCATACCACACCGCCTCCGGGCATACAACACCGCCTCCGGGCATACTACACCGCCTCCGGGCATACCAGACCGCCTCAGGGCATACAACACCGCCTCCGGGCATACAACACCGCCTCCGGGCATACCACACCGCCTCCGGGCATACAACACCGCCTCCGGTCATACAACACCGCCTCCGGGCATACCACACCGCCTCCGGGCATACAACACCGCCTCCGGGCATACAACACCGCCTCCGGGCATACCACACCGTCTCACGTCATCATCAGCAACATCATCAGCAACATCATCAGCAACATCACCAGCAACATCATCAGCAACATCATCAGCAACATCATCAGCAACATCATCAGCAACATCATCAGCAACATCATCATCAACATCATCATCAACATCATCATCAACATCATCATCAACATCATCATCAACATCATCAGCAACATCATCAGCAACATCATCAGCAACATCATCAGCAACATCATCAACAACATCATCATTAGCAACATCATCATCAGCAACATCATCATCAGCAACATCATCATCATCATCATCATCATCATCATCATCATCATCATCATCATCATCATCATCATCATCATCATCATCATCATCATCATCATCATCATCATTATCATCATCATGCCCGGAGGCGGTGTTGTACCGCCTCCGGGCATACCACACCGCCTCCGGGCACACAACACCGCCTCCGGGCATACTACACCGCCTCCGGGCATACCACACCGCCTCCGGGCAAACAACACCGCCTCCGGGCATACTACACCGCCTCCGGGCATACCACACCGCCTCCGGGCATACAACACCGCCTCCGGGCATACTGCACCGCCTCCGGGCATACCACACCGCCTCCGGGCATACAACACCGCCTCCGGGCATACAACACCGCCTCCGGGCATACCACACTTTCTCACGTCATCATCAGCAACATCATCAGCAATATCATCAGCAACATCACCAGCAACATCATCAGCAACATCATCAGCAACATCATCAGCAACATCATCAGCAACATCATCAGCAACATCATCATCAACATCATCATCAACATCATCATCAACATCATCATCAACATCATCATCAACATCAACATCATCATCAACATCATCATCAACATCATCATCAACATCATCATCAACATCATCATCAACATCATCATCAACATCATCATCAACATCATCATCAACATCATCATCAACATCATCATCAACATCATCATCAACATCATCAGCAACATAATCAGCAACATCATCATCAACATCATGAGCAACATCATCAACAACATCATCATCAGCAACATCATCATCAGCAACATCATCATCAGCAACATCATCATCATCATCATCATCATCATCTTCATCATCATCATAATCATCATCATCATCATCATCATCATCATCATCATCATCATCATCATCATCATCATCATCATCATCATCATCATCATCATCATCATCATCATCATCATCATCATCATCATCATCATCATCATCATCATCATCATCATCATCATCATCATCATCATCATCATCATCATCATCATCATCATCATCATCATCATCATCATCATCATCATCATCATCATCATCATCATCATCATCATCATCATCATCATCATCATTATCATCATCATGCCCGGAGGCGGTGTTGTACCGCCTCCGGGCATACCACACCGCCTCCGGGCATACAACACCGCCTCCGGGCATACTACACCGCCTCCGGGCATACAACACCGCCTCCGGGCATACAACACCGCCTCCGGGCATACTACACCGCCTCCGGGCATACCACACCGCCTCCGGGCATACAACACCGCCTCCGGGCATACTGCACCGCCTCCGGGCATACCACACCGCCTCCGGGCATACAACACCGCCTCCGGGCATACTACACCGCCTCCGGGCATACCAGACCGCCTCAGGGCATACAACACCGCCTCCGGGCATACAACACCGCCTCCGGGCATACCACACCGCATCCGGGCATACAACACCGCCTCCGGTCATACAACACCGCCTCCGGGCATACCACACCGCCTCCGGGCATACAACACCGCCTCCGGGCATACAACACCGCCTCCGGGCATACCACACCGTCTCACGTCATCATCAGCAACATCATCAGCAACATCATCAGCAACATCATCATCATCATCATCATCATCATCATCATCATCATCATCATCATCATCATCATCATCATCATCATCATCATCATCATCATCATCATCATCATCATCATCATCATCATCATCATTATCATCATCATCATGCCCGGAGGCGGTGTTGTACCGCCTCCGGGCATACCACACCGCCTCCGGGCATACAACACCGCCTCCGGGCATACTACACCGCCTCCGGGCATACCACACCGCCTCCGGGCATACAACACCGCCTCCGGGCAAACTACACCGCCTCCGGGCATACCACACCGCCTCCGGGCATACAACACCGCCTCCGGGCATACTACACCGCCTCCGGGCATACCACACCGCCTCCGGGCATACAACACCGCCTCCGGGCATACTACACCGCCTCCGGGCATACCACACCGCCTCCGGGCATACAACACCGCCTCCGGGCATACAACACCGCCTCCGGGCATACCACACCGCCTCCGGGCATACAACACCGCCTCCGGGCATACCACACCGTCTCACGTCATCATCAGCAACATCATCAGCAACATCATCAGCAACATCATCAGCAACATCATCATCAACATCATCAGCAACATCATCAGCAACATCATCATCAACATCATCATCAACATCATCATCAACATCATCATCAACATCATCATCAACATCATCATCAACATCATCAGCAACATCATCAGCAACATCATCAGCAACATCATCATCAACATCATCATCAACATCATCATCAGCAACATCATCATCCGCAACATCATCATCAGCAACATCCTCATCAGCAACATCATCATCAGCAACATCATCCTCAGAAACATCATCATCAGCAACATCATCATCAGCAACATCATCATCAGCAACATCATCATCATCATCATCATCATCATCATCATCATCATCATCATCATCATCATCATCATCATCATCATCATCATCATCATCATCATCATCATCATCATCATCATCATCATCATCATTATCATCATCATGCCCGGAGGCGGTGTTGTACCGCCTCCGGGCATACCACACCGCCTCCTGGCATACAACACCGCCTCCGGGCATACTACACCGCCTCCGGGCATACCACACCGCCTCCGGGCATACAACACCGCCTCCGGGCATACTACACCGCCTCCGGGCATACCACACCGCCTCCGGGCATACAACACCGCCTCCGGGCATACTGCACCACCTCCGGGCATACCACACCGCCTCCGGGCATACAACACCGCCTCCGGGCATACTACACCGCCTCCGGGCATACCAGACCGCCTCAGGGCATACAACACCGCCTCCGGGCATACAACACCGCCTCCGGGCATACCACACCGACTCCGGGCATACAACACCGCCTCCGGGCATACAACACCGCCTCCGGGCATACCACACCGCCTCCGGGCATACAACACCGCCTCCGGGCATACAACACCGCCTCCGGGCATACCACACTTTCTCACGTCATCATCAGCAACATCATCAGCAACATCATCAGCAACATCACCAGCAACATCATCATCAACATCATCATCAACATCATCAGCAACATCATCAGCAACATCATCATCAACATCAACATCATCATCAACATCATCATCAACATCATCATCAACATCATCATCAACATCATCATCAACATCATCATCAACATCATCATCAACATCATAATCAACATCATCATCAACATCATCATCAACATCATCATCAACATCATCAGCAACATAATCAGCAACATCATCATCAACATCATGAGCAACATCATCAACAACATCATCATCATCATCATCATCATCATCATCATCATCATCATCATCATCATCATCATCATCATCATCATCATCATCATCATCATCATCATCATCATCATCATCATCATCATCATCATCATCATCATCATCATCATCATCATTATCATCATCATGCCCGGAGGCGGTGTTGTACCGCCTCCGGGCATACCACACCGCCTCCGGGCATACAACACCGCCTCCGGGCATACTACACCGCCTCCGGGCATACCACACCGCCTCCGGGCATACAACACCGCCTCCGGGCATACTACACCGCCTCCGGGCATACCACACCGCCTCCGGGCATACAACACCGCCTCCGGGCATACTGCACCGCCTCCGGGCATACCACACCGCCTCCGGGCATACAACACCGCCTCCGGGCATACTACACCGCCTCCGGGCATACCAGACCGCCTCAGGGCATACAACACCGCCTCCGGGCATACAACACCGCCTCCGGGCATACCACACCGCCTCCGGGCATACAACACCGCCTCCGGTCATACAACACCGCCTCCGGGCATACCACACCGCCTCCGGGCATACAACACCGCCTCCGGGCATACAACACCGCCTCCGGGCATACCACACCGTCTCACGTCATCATCAGCAACATCATCAGCAACATCATCAGCAACATCACCAGCAACATCATCAGCAACATCATCAGCAACATCATCAGCAACATCATCAGCAACATCATCAGCAACATCATCATCAACATCATCATCAACATCATCATCAACATCATCATCAACATCATCATCAACATCATCAGCAACATCATCAGCAACATCATCAGCAACATCATCAGCAACATCATCAACAACATCATCATTAGCAACATCATCATCAGCAACATCATCATCAGCAACATCATCATCATCATCATCATCATCATCATCATCATCATCATCATCATCATCATCATCATCATCATCATCATCATCATCATCATCATCATCATCATCATTATCATCATCATGCCCGGAGGCGGTGTTGTACCGCCTCCGGGCATACCACACCGCCTCCGGGCACACAACACCGCCTCCGGGCATACTACACCGCCTCCGGGCATACCACACCGCCTCCGGGCAAACAACACCGCCTCCGGGCATACTACACCGCCTCCGGGCATACCACACCGCCTCCGGGCATACAACACCGCCTCCGGGCATACTGCACCGCCTCCGGGCATACCACACCGCCTCCGGGCATACAACACCGCCTCCGGGCATACAACACCGCCTCCGGGCATACCACACTTTCTCACGTCATCATCAGCAACATCATCAGCAATATCATCAGCAACATCACCAGCAACATCATCAGCAACATCATCAGCAACATCATCAGCAACATCATCAGCAACATCATCAGCAACATCATCATCAACATCATCATCAACATCATCATCAACATCATCATCAACATCATCATCAACATCAACATCATCATCAACATCATCATCAACATCATCATCAACATCATCATCAACATCATCATCAACATCATCATCAACATCATCATCAACATCATCATCAACATCATCATCAACATCATCATCAACATCATCATCAACATCATCAGCAACATAATCAGCAACATCATCATCAACATCATGAGCAACATCATCAACAACATCATCATCAGCAACATCATCATCAGCAACATCATCATCAGCAACATCATCTCATCATCATCATCATCATCTTCATCATCATCATAATCATCATCATCATCATCATCATCATCATCATCATCATCATCATCATCATCATCATCATCATCATCATCATCATCATCATCATCATCATCATCATCATCATCATCATCATCATCATCATCATCATCATCATCATCATCATCATCATCATCATCATCATCATCATCATCATCATCATCATCATCATCATCATCATCATCATCATCATCATCATCATCATCATCATCATCATCATCATCATCATCATCATCATCATCATCATCATCATCATTATCATCATCATGCCCGGAGGCGGTGTTGTACCGCCTCCGGGCATACCACACCGCCTCCGGGCATACAACACCGCCTCCGGGCATACTACACCGCCTCCGGGCATACCACACCGCCTCCGGGCATACAACACCGCCTCCGGGCATACTACACCGCCTCCGGGCATACCACACCGCCTCCGGGCATACAACACCGCCTCCGGGCATACTGCACCGCCTCCGGGCATACCACACCGCCTCCGGGCATACAACACCGCCTCCGGGCATACTACACCGCCTCCGGGCATACCAGACCGCCTCAGGGCATACAACACCGCCTCCGGGCATACAACACCGCCTCCGGGCATACCACACCGCATCCGGGCATACAACACCGCCTCCGGTCATACAACACCGCCTCCGGGCATACCACACCGCCTCCGGGCATACAACACCGCCTCCGGGCATACAACACCGCCTCCGGGCATACCACACCGTCTCACGTCATCATCAGCAACATCATCAGCAACATCATCAGCAACATCATCATCATCATCATCATCATCATCATCATCATCATCATCATCATCATCATCATCATCATCATCATCATCATCATCATCATCATTATCATCATCATCATGCCCGGAGGCGGTGTTGTACCGCCTCCGGGCATACCACACCGCCTCCGGGCATACAACACCGCCTCCGGGCATACTACACCGCCTCCGGGCATACCACACCGCCTCCGGGCATACAACACCGCCTCCGGGCAAACTACACCGCCTCCGGGCATACCACACCGCCTCCGGGCATACAACACCGCCTCCGGGCATACTACACCGCCTCCGGGCATACCACACCGCCTCCGGGCATACAACACCGCCTCCGGGCATACTACACCGCCTCCGGGCATACCACACCGCCTCCGGGCATACAACACCGCCTCCGGGCATACAACACCGCCTCCGGGCATACCACACCGCCTCCGGGCATACAACACCGCCTCCGGGCATACCACACCGTCTCACGTCATCATCAGCAACATCATCAGCAACATCATCAGCAACATCATC
Organism: Chirona hameri; assembly: GCA_036785665.1. Taxonomy (NCBI): domain Eukaryota; kingdom Metazoa; phylum Arthropoda; class Thecostraca; order Balanomorpha; family Balanidae; genus Chirona; species Chirona hameri. The sequence continues at coordinate 39,518 of JAXIVJ010005004.1, forward strand.
ATCAACATCATCAGCAACATCATCAGCAACATCATCATCAACATCATCATCAACATCATCATCAACATCATCATCAACATCATCATCAACATCATCATCAACATCATCAGCAACATCATCAGCAACATCATCAGCAACATCATCATCAACATCATCATCAACATCATCATCAGCAACATCATCATCCGCAACCTCATCATCAGCAACATCCTCATCAGCAACATCATCATCAGCAACATCATCCTCAGCAACATCATCATCAGCAACATCATCATCAGCAACATCATCATCAGCAACATCATCATCATCATCATCATCATCATCATCATCATCATCATCATCATCATCATCATCATCATCATCATCATCATCATCATCATCATCATCATCATCAACATGCCCGGAGGCGGTGTTGTACCGCCTCCGGGCATACCACACCGCCTCCGGGCATACAACACCGCCTCCGGGCATACTACACCGCCTCCGGGCATACCACACCGCCTCCGGGCATACAACACCGCCTCCGGGCATACTACACCGCCTCCGGGCATACCACACCGCCTCCGGGCATACAACACCGCCTCCGGGCATACTACACCGCCTCCGGGCATACCACACCGCCTCCGGGCATACAACACCGCCTCCGGGCATACTACACCGCCTCCGGGCATACCACACTGCCTCCGGGCATACAATACCGCCTCCGGTCATACAACACCGCCTCCGGGCATACCACACCGCCTCCGGGCATACAACACCGCCTCCGGGCATACAACACCGCCTCCGGGCATACCAAACCGTCTCACGTCATCATCAGCAACATCATCAGCAACATCATCAGCAACATCATCAGCAACATCACCAGCAACATCATCATCAACATCATCAGCAACATCATCAGCAACATCATCAGCAACATCATCATCAACATCATCATCAACAGCAACATCATCATCAGCAACATCATCATCAGCAACATCATCATCATCATCATCATCATCATCATCATCATCATCATCATCATCATCATCATCATCATCATCATCATCATCATCATCATCATCATCATCATCATCATCATCATCATCATCATCATCATCATCATCAGCAACATCATCCTCAGCAACATCATCATCAGCAACATCATCATCAGCAACATCATCATCATCATCATCATCATCATCATCATCATCATCATCATCATCATCATCATCATCATCATCATCATCATCATCATCATCATCATCATCATCATCATCATCATCATCATCATCATCATCATCATCATCATCATCATCATCATTATCATCATCATGCCCGGAGGCGGTGTTGTACCGCCTCCGGGCATACCACACCGCCTCCGGGCATACAACACCGCCTCCGGGCATACTACACCGCCTCCGGGCATACCACACCGCCTCCGGGCATACAACACCGCCTCCGGGCATACTACACCGCCTCCGGGCATACCACACCGCCTCCGGGCATACAACACCGCCTCCGGGCATACTGCACCGCCTCCGGGCATACCACACCGCCTCCGGGCATACAACACCGCCTCCGGGCATACCACACCGCCTCAGGGCATACAACACCGCCTCCGGGCATACTACACCGCCTCCGGGCATACCACACTGCCTCCGGGCATACAATACCGCCTCCGGTCATACAACACCGCCTCCGGGCATACCACACCGCCTCCGGGCATACAACACCGCCTCCGGGCATACAACACCGCCTCCGGGCATACCAAACCGTCCGGGCATACAACACCGCCTCCGGGCATACCACACCGTCTCACGTCATCATCAGCAACATCATCAGCAACATCATCAGCAACATCACCAGCAACATCATCAGCAACATCATCAGCAACATCATCAGCAACATCATCAGCAACATCATCATCAATATCATCATCAACATCATCATCAACATCATCATCAACATCATCATCAACATCAACATCATCATGAACATCATCATCAACATCATCATCAACATCATCATCAACATCATCATCAACATCATCATCAACATCATCATCAACATCATCATCAACATCATCATCAACATCATCATCAACATCATCATCAACATCATCAGCAACATAATCAGCAACATCAACATCAACATCATGAGCAACATCATCAACAACATCATCATCAGCAACATCATCATCAGCAAAATCATCATCAGCAACATCATCATCATCATCATCATCATTATCATCATCATGCCCGGAGGCGGTGTTGTACCGCCTCCGGGCATACCACACCGCCTCCGGGCATACAACACCGCCTCCGGGCATACTACACCGCCTCCGGGCATACAACACCGCCTCCGGGCATACCACACCGCCTCCGGGCATACAACACCGCCTCCGGGCATACAACACCGCCTCCGGGCATACCACACCGTCTCACGTCATCATCAGCAACATCATCAGCAACATCATCAGCAACATCACCAGCAACATCATCAGCAACATCATCAGCAACATCATCAGCAACATCATCATCAACATCATCATCAACATCATCATCAACATCATCATCAACATCATCAGCAACATCATCAGCAACATCATCAGCAACATCATCAGCAACATCATCAACAACATCATCATCAGCAACATCATCATCAGCAACATCATCATCAGCAACATCATCATCATCATCATCATCATCATCATCATCATCATCATCATCATCATCATCATCATCATCATCATCATCATCATCATCATCATCATCATCATCATCATCATCATCATCATCATCATCATCATCATCATCATCATCATCATCATCATCATCATCATCATCATCATCATCATCATCATCATCATCATCATCATCATCATCATCATCATCATCATCATCATTATCATCATCATGCCCGGAGGCGGTGTTGTACCGCCTCCGGGCATACCACACCGCCTCCGGGCATACAACACCGCCTCCGGGCATACTACACCGCC
>JAXIVJ010005004.1:50000-72500 GCA_036785665.1 Chirona hameri
GCATACAACACCGCCTCCGGGCATACAACACCGCCTCCGGGCATACCACACTTTCTCACGTCATCATCAGCAACATCATCAGCAACATCATCAGCAACATCACCAGCAACATCATCATCAACATCATCATCAACATCATCAGCAACATCATCAGCAACATCATCATCAACATCAACATCATCATCAACATCATCATCAACATCATCATCAACATCATCATCAACATCATCATCAACATCATCATCAACATCATCATCAACATCATCATCAACATCATCATCAACATCATCATCAACATCATCATCAACATCATCAGCAACATAATCAGCAACATCATCATCAACATCATGAGCAACATCATCAACAACATCATCATCATCATCATCATCATCATCATCATCATCATCATCATCATCATCATCATCATCATCATCATCATCATCATCATCATCATCATCATCATCATCATCATCATCATCATCATCATCATCATCATCATCATCATTATCATCATCATGCCCGGAGGCGGTGTTGTACCGCCTCCGGGCATACCACACCGCCTCCGGGCATACAACACCGCCTCCGGGCATACTACACCGCCTCCGGGCATACCACACCGCCTCCGGGCATACAACACCGCCTCCGGGAATACTACACCGCCTCCGGGCATACCACACCGCCTCCGGGCATACAACACCGCCTCCGGGCATACTGCACCGCCTCCGGGCATACCACACCGCCTCCGGGCATACAACACCGCCTCCGGGCATACTACACCGCCTCCGGGCATACCAGACCGCCTCAGGGCATACAACACCGCCTCCGGGCATACAACACCGCCTCCGGGCATACCACACCGCCTCCGGGCATACAACACCGCCTCCGGTCATACAACACCGCCTCCGGGCATACCACACCGCCTCCGGGCATACAACACCGCCTCCGGGCATACAACACCGCCTCCGGGCATACCACACCGTCTCACGTCATCATCAGCAACATCATCAGCAACATCATCAGCAACATCACCAGCAACATCATCAGCAACATCATCAGCAACATCATCAGCAACATCATCAGCAACATCATCAGCAACATCATCATCAACATCATCATCAACATCATCATCAACATCATCATCAACATCATCATCAACATCATCAGCAACATCATCAGCAACATCATCAGCAACATCATCAGCAACATCATCAACAACATCATCATTAGCAACATCATCATCAGCAACATCATCATCAGCAACATCATCATCATCATCATCATCATCATCATCATCATCATCATCATCATCATCATCATCATCATCATCATCATCATCATCATCATCATCATCATCATCATTATCATCATCATGCCCGGAGGCGGTGTTGTACCGCCTCCGGGCATACCACACCGCCTCCGGGCACACAACACCGCCTCCGGGCATACTACACCGCCTCCGGGCATACCACACCGCCTCCGGGCAAACAACACCGCCTCCGGGCATACTACACCGCCTCCGGGCATACCACACCGCCTCCGGGCATACAACACCGCCTCCGGGCATACAACACCGCCTCCGGGCATACCACACTTTCTCACGTCATCATCAGCAACATCATCAGCAATATCATCAGCAACATCACCAGCAACATCATCAGCAACATCATCAGCAACATCATCAGCAACATCATCAGCAACATCATCAGCAACATCATCATCAACATCATCATCAACATCATCATCAACATCATCATCAACATCATCATCAACATCAACATCATCATCAACATCATCATCAACATCATCATCAACATCATCATCAACATCATCATCAACATCATCATCAACATCATCATCAACATCATCATCAACATCATCATCAACATCATCATCAACATCATCATCAACATCATCAGCAACATAATCAGCAACATCATCATCAACATCATGAGCAACATCATCAACAACATCATCATCAGCAACATCATCATCAGCAACATCATCATCAGCAACATCATCATCATCATCATCATCATCATCTTCATCATCATCATCATCATAATCATCATCATCATCATCATCATCATCATCATCATCATCATCATCATCATCATCATCATCATCATCATCATCATCATCATCATCATCATCATCATCATCATCATCATCATCATCATCATCATCATCATCATCATCATCATCATCATCATCATCATCATCATCATCATCATCATCATCATCATCATCATCATCATCATCATCATCATCATCATCATCATCATCATCATCATCATCATCATCATCATCATCATCATCATCATCATCATCATCATTATCATCATCATGCCCGGAGGCGGTGTTGTACCGCCTCCGGGCATACCACACCGCCTCCGGGCATACAACACCGCCTCCGGGCATACTACACCGCCTCCGGGCATACCACACCGCCTCCGGGCATACAACACCGCCTCCGGGCATACTACACCGCCTCCGGGCATACCACACCGCCTCCGGGCATACAACACCGCCTCCGGGCATACTGCACCGCCTCCGGGCATACCACACCGCCTCCGGGCATACAACACCGCCTCCGGGCATACTACACCGCCTCCGGGCATACCAGACCGCCTCAGGGCATACAACACCGCCTCCGGGCATACAACACCGCCTCCGGGCATACCACACCGCATCCGGGCATACAACACCGCCTCCGGTCATACAACACCGCCTCCGGGCATACCACACCGCCTCCGGGCATACAACACCGCCTCCGGGCATACAACACCGCCTCCGGGCATACCACACCGTCTCACGTCATCATCAGCAACATCATCAGCAACATCATCAGCAACATCATCATCATCATCATCATCATCATCATCATCATCATCATCATCATCATCATCATCATCATCATCATCATCATCATCATCATCATCATCATCATCATCATCATCATCATCATCATCATCATCATTATCATCATCATCATGCCCGGAGGCGGTGTTGTACCGCCTCCGGGCATACCACACCGCCTCCGGGCATACAACACCGCCTCCGGGCATACTACACCGCCTCCGGGCATACCACACCGCCTCCGGGCATACAACACCGCCTCCGGGCAAACTACACCGCCTCCGGGCATACCACACCGCCTCCGGGCATACAACACCGCCTCCGGGCATACTACACCGCCTCCGGGCATACCACACCGCCTCCGGGCATACAACACCGCCTCCGGGCATACTACACCGCCTCCGGGCATACCACACCGCCTCCGGGCATACAACACCGCCTCCGGGCATACAACACCGCCTCCGGGCATACCACACCGCCTCCGGGCATACAACACCGCCTCCGGGCATACCACACCGTCTCACGTCATCATCAGCAACATCATCAGCAACATCATCAGCAACATCATCATCAACATCATCAGCAACATCATCAGCAACATCATCATCAACATCATCATCAACATCATCATCAACATCATCATCAACATCATCATCAACATCATCATCAACATCATCAGCAACATCATCAGCAACATCATCAGCAACATCATCATCAACATCATCATCAACATCATCATCAGCAACATCATCATCCGCAACCTCATCATCAGCAACATCCTCATCAGCAACATCATCATCAGCAACATCATCCTCAGCAACATCATCATCAGCAACATCATCATCAGCAACATCATCATCAGCAACATCATCATCATCATCATCATCATCATCATCATCATCATCATCATCATCATCATCATCATCATCATCATCATCATCATCATCATCATCATCATCATCAACATGCCCGGAGGCGGTGTTGTACCGCCTCCGGGCATACCACACCGCCTCCGGGCATACAACACCGCCTCCGGGCATACTACACCGCCTCCGGGCATACCACACCGCCTCCGGGCATACAACACCGCCTCCGGGCATACTACACCGCCTCCGGGCATACCACACCGCCTCCGGGCATACAACACCGCCTCCGGGCATACTACACAGCCTCCGGGCATACCACACCGCCTCCGGGAATACAACAACGCCTCCGGGCATACTACACCGCCTCCGGGCATACCACACCGCCTCCGGGCATACAATACCGCCTCCGGTCATACAACACCGCCTCCGGGCATACCACACCGCCTCCGGGCATACAACACCGCCTCCGGGCATACAACACCGCCTCCGGGCATACCAAACCGTCTCACGTCATCATCAGCAACATCATCAGCAACATCATCAGCAACATCATCAGCAACATCACCAGCAACATCATCATCAACATCATCAGCAACATCATCAGCAACATCATCAGCAACATCATCATCAACATCATCATCAACAGCAACATCATCATCAGCAACATCATCATCAGCAACATCATCATCATCATCATCATCATCATCATCATCATCATCATCATCATCATCATCATCATCATCATCATCATCATCATCATCATCATCATCATCATCATCATCATCATCATCATCATCATCATCATCATCATCATCATCATCATCAGCAACATCATCCTCAGCAACATCATCATCAGCAACATCATCCTCAGCAACATCATCATCATCATCATCATCATCATCATCATCATCATCATCATCATCATCATCATCATCATCATCATCATCATCATCATCATCATCATCATCATCATCATCATCATCATCATCATCATCATCATCATCATCATCATCATCATCATTATCATCATCATGCCCGGAGGCGGTGTTGTACCGCCTCCGGGCATACCACACCGCCTCCGGGCATACAACACCGCCTCCGGGCATACTACACCGCCTCCGGGCATACCACACCGCCTCCGGGCATACAACACCGCCTCCGGGCATACTACACCGCCTCCGGGCATACCACACCGCCTCCGGGCATACAACACCGCCTCCGGGCATACTGCACCGCCTCCGGGCATACCACACCGCCTCCGGGCATACAACACCGCCTCCGGGCATACTACACCGCCTCCGGGCATACCAGACCGCCTCAGGGCATACAACACCGCCTCCGGGCATACAACACCGCCTCCGGGCATACCACACCGCCTCCGGGCATACAACACCGCCTCCGGGCATACAACACCGCCTCCGGGCATACCACACCGCCTCCGGGCATACAACACCGCCTCCGGGCATACAACACCGCCTCCGGGCATACCACACCGTCTCACGTCATCATCAGCAACATCATCAGCAACATCATCAGCAACATCACCAGCAACATCATCAGCAACATCATCAGCAACATCATCAGCAACATCATCAGCAACATCATCAGCAACATCATCATCAATATCATCATCAACATCATCATCAACATCATCATCAACATCATCATCAACATCAACATCATCATGAACATCATCATCAACATCATCATCAACATCATCATCAACATCATCATCAACATCATCATCAACATCATCATCAACATCATCATCAACATCATCATCAACATCATCATCAACATCATCATCAACATCATCAGCAACATAATCAGCAACATCAACATCAACATCATGAGCAACATCATCAACAACATCATCATCAGCAACATCATCATCAGCAAAATCATCATCAGCAACATCATCATCATCATCATCATCATTATCATCATCATGCCCGGAGGCGGTGTTGTACCGCCTCCGGGCATACCACACCGCCTCCGGGCATACAACACCGCCTCCGGGCATACTACACCGCCTCCGGGCATACAACACCGCCTCCGGGCATACCACACCGCCTCCGGGCATACAACACCGCCTCCGGGCATACAACACCGCAAACGGGCATACCACACCGTCTCACGTCATCATCAGCAACATCATCAGCAACATCATCAGCAACATCATCAGCAACATCACCAGCAACATCATCAGCAACATCATCAGCAACATCATTAGCAACATCATCATCAACATCATCATCAACATCATCATTAACATCATCATCAACATCAACATCATCATCAACATCATCATCAACATCATCATCAACATCATCATCAACATCATCATCAACATCATCATCAACATCATCATCAACATCATCATCAACATCATCAGCAACATCATCAGCAACATCATCAGCAACATCATCAGCAACATCATCAACAACATCATCATCAGCAACATCATCATCAGCAACATCATCATCAGCAACATCATCATCATCATCATCATCATCATCATCATCATCATCATCATCATCATCATCATCATCATCATCATCATCATCATCATCATCATCATCATCATCATCATCATCATCATCATCATCATCATCATCATCATCATCATCATCATCATCATCATCATCATCATCATCATCATCATCATCATCATCATCATCATCATCATCATCATCATCATCATCATCATCATCATCATCATCATCATCATCATCATCATCATCATCATCATCATCATCATCATCATCATCATCATCATCATCATTATCATCATCATGCCCGGAGGCGGTGTTGTACCGCCTCCGGGCATACCACACCGCCTCCGGGCATACAACACCGCCTCCGGGCATACTACACCGCCTCCGGGCATACCACACCGCCTCCGGGCATACAACACCGCCTCCGGGCATACTACACCGCCTCCGGGCATACCACACCGCCTCCGGGCATACAACACCGCCTCCGGGCATACTGCACCGCCTCCGGGCATACCACACCGCCTCCGGGCATACAACACCGCCTCCGGGCATACTACACCGCCTCCGGGCATACCAGACCGCCTCAGGGCATACAACACCGCCTCCGGGCATACAACACCGCCTCCGGGCATACCACACCGCATCCGGGCATACAACACCGCCTCCGGTCATACAACACCGCCTCCGGGCATACCACACCGCCTCCGGGCATACAACACCGCCTCCGGGCATACAACACCGCCTCCGGGCATACCACACCGTCTCACGTCATCATCAGCAACATCATCAGCAACATCATCAGCAACATCATCATCATCATCATCATCATCATCATCATCATCATCATCATCATCATCATCATCATCATCATCATCATCATCATCATCATCATCATCATCATCATCATCATCATCATCATCATCATTATCATCATCATCATGCCCGGAGGCGGTGTTGTACCGCCTCCGGGCATACCACACCGCCTCCGGGCATACAACACCGCCTCCGGGCATACTACACCGCCTCCGGGCATACCACACCGCCTCCGGGCATACAACACCGCCTCCGGGCAAACTACACCGCCTCCGGGCATACCACACCGCCTCCGGGCATACAACACCGCCTCCGGGCATACTACACCGCCTCCGGGCATACCACACCGCCTCCGGGCATACAACACCGCCTCCGGGCATACTACACCGCCTCCGGGCATACCACACCGCCTCCGGGCATACAACACCGCCTCCGGGCATACAACACCGCCTCCGGGCATACCACACCGCCTCCGGGCATACAACACCGCCTCCGGGCATACCACACCGTCTCACGTCATCATCAGCAACATCATCAGCAACATCATCAGCAACATCATCAACATCATCAGCAACATCATCAGCAACATCATCATCAACATCATCATCAACATCATCATCAACATCATCATCAACATCATCATCAACATCATCATCAACATCATCAGCAACATCATCAGCAACATCATCAGCAACATCATCATCAACATCATCATCAACATCATCATCAGCAACATCATCATCCGCAACCTCATCATCAGCAACATCCTCATCAGCAACATCATCATCAGCAACATCATCCTCAGCAACATCATCATCAGCAACATCATCATCAGCAACATCATCATCAGCAACATCATCATCATCATCATCATCATCATCATCATCATCATCATCATCATCATCATCATCATCATCATCATCATCATCATCATCATCATCATCATCATCAACATGCCCGGAGGCGGTGTTGTACCGCCTCCGGGCATACCACACCGCCTCCGGGCATACAACACCGCCTCCGGGCATACTACACCGCCTCCGGGCATACCACACCGCCTCCGGGCATACAACACCGCCTCCGGGCATACTACACCGCCTCCGGGCATACCACACCGCCTCCGGGCATACAACACCGCCTCCGGGCATACTACACCGCCTCCGGGAATACCACACCGCCTCCGGGCATACAACACCGCCTCCGGGCATACTACACCGCCTCCGGGCATACCACACCGCCTCCGGGCATACAATACCGCCTCCGGTCATACAACACCGCCTCCGGGCATACCACACCGCCTCCGGGCATACAACACCGCCTCCGGGCATACAACACCGCCTCCGGGCATACCAAACCGTCTCACGTCATCATCAGCAACATCATCAGCAACATCATCAGCAACATCATCAGCAACATCACCAGCAACATCATCATCAACATCATCAGCAACATCATCAGCAACATCATCAGCAACATCATCATCAACATCATCATCAACAGCAACATCATCATCAGCAACATCATCATCAGCAACATCATCATCATCATCATCATCATCATCATCATCATCATCATCATCATCATCATCATCATCATCATCATCATCATCATCATCATCATCATCATCATCATCATCATCATCATCATCATCATCATCATCATCATCATCATCATCAGCAACATCATCCTCAGCAACATCATCATCAGCAACATCATCATCAGCAACATCATCATCATCATCATCATCATCATCATCATCATCATCATCATCATCATCATCATCATCATCATCATCATCATCATCATCATCATCATCATCATCATCATCATCATCATCATCATCATCATCATCATCATCATCATCATCATCATCATCATCATCATCATCATCATCATCATCATCATTATCATCATCATGCCCGGAGGCGGTGTTGTACCGCCTCCGGGCATACCACACCGCCTCCGGGCATACAACACCGCCTCCGGGCATACTACACCGCCTCCGGGCATACCACACCGCCTCCGGGCATACAACACCGCCTCCGGGCATACTACACCGCCTCCGGGCATACCACACCGCCTCCGGGCATACAACACCGCCTCCGGGCATACTGCACCGCCTCCGGGCATACCACACCGCCTCCGGGCATACAACACCGCCTGCGGGCATACTACACCGCCTCGGGGCATACCAGACCGCCTCAGGGCATACAACACCGCCTCCGGGCATACAACACCGCCTCCGGGCATACCACACCGCCTCCGGGCATACAACACCGCCTCCGGTCATACAACACCGCCTCCGGGCATACCACACCGCCTCCGGGCATACAACACCGCCTCCGGGCATACAACACCGCCTCCGGGCATACCACACCGTCTCACGTCATCATCAGCAACATCATCAGCAACATCATCAGCAACATCACCAGCAACATCATCAGCAACATCATCAGCAACATCATCAGCAACATCATCAGCAACATCATCAGCAACATCATCATCAACATCATCATCAACATCATCATCAACATCATCATCAACATCATCATCAACATCATCAGCAACATCATCAGCAACATCATCAGCAACATCATCAGCAACATCATCAACAACATCATCATCAGCAACATCATCATCAGCAACATCATCATCAGCAACATCATCATCATCATCATCATCATCATCATCATCATCATCATCATCATCATCATCATCATCATCATCATCATCATCATCATCATCATCATCATCATTATCATCATCATGCCCGGAGGCGGTGTTGTACCGCCTCCGGGCATACCACACCGCCTCCGGGCATACAACACCGCCTCCGGGCATACTACACCGCCTCCGGGCATACCACACCGCCTCCGGGCAAACAACACCGCCTCCGGGCATACTACACCGCCTCCGGGCATACCACACCGCCTCCGGGCATACAACACCGCTTCCGGGCATACTGCACCGCCTCCGGGCATACCACACCGCCTCCGGGCATACAACACCGCCTCCGGGCATACTAAACCGCCTCCGGGCATACCAGACCGCCTCAGGGCATAAAACACCGCCTCCGGGCATACAACACCGCCTCCGGGCATATCACACCGCCTCCGGGCATACAACACCGCCTCTGGGCATACAACACCGCCTCCGGGCATACCACACCGCCTCCGGGCATACAACACCGCCTCCGGGCATACAACACCGCCTCCGGGCATACAACACCGCCTCCGGGCATACAACACCGCCTCCGGGCATACCACACCGTCTCACGTCATCATCAGCAACATCACCAGCAACATCATCAGCAACATCACCAGCAACATCATCAGCAACATCATCAGCAACATCATCAGCAACATCATCAGCAACATCATCAGCAACATCATCATCAACATCATCATCAACATCATCATCAACATCATCATCAACATCATCATCAACATCAACATCATCATGAACATCATCATCAACATCATCATCAACATCATCATCAACATCATCATCAACATCATCATCAACATCATCATCAACATCATCATCAACATCATCATCAACATCATCATCAACATCATCATCAACATCATCATCTTCATCATCATCATCATCATCATCATCATCATCATCATCATCATCATCATCATCATCATCATCATCATCATCATCATCATCATCATCATCATCATCATCATCATCATCATCATCATCATCATCATCATCATCATCATCATCATTATCATCATCATGCCCGGAGGCGGTGTTGTACCGCCTCCGGGCATACCACACCGCCTCCGGGCATACAACACCGCCTCCGGGCATACTACACCGCCTCCGGGCATACCACACCGCCTCCGGGCATACAACACCGCCTCCGGGCATACTACACCGCCTCCGGGCATACCACACCGCCTCCGGGCATACAACACCGCCTCCGGGCATACTGCACCGCCTCCGGGCATACCACACCGCCTCCGGGCATACAACACCGCCTCCGGGCATACTACACCGCCTCCGGGCATACCAGACCGCCTCAGGGCATACAACACCGCCTCCGGGCATACAACACCGCCTCCGGGCATACCACACCGCATCCGGGCATACAACACCGCCTCCGGTCATACAACACCGCCTCCGGGCATACCACACCGCCTCCGGGCATACAACACCGCCTCCGGGCATACAACACCGCCTCCGGGCATACCACACCGTCTCACGTCATCATCAGCAACATCATCAGCAACATCATCAGCAACATCATCATCATCATCATCATCATCATCATCATCATCATCATCATCATCATCATCATCATCATCATCATCATCATCATCATCATCATCATCATCATCATCATCATCATCATCATCATCATCATTATCATCATCATCATGCCCGGAGGCGGTGTTGTACCGCCTCCGGGCATACCACACCGCCTCCGGGCATACAACACCGCCTCCGGGCATACTACACCGCCTCCGGGCATACCACACCGCCTCCGGGCATACAACACCGCCTCCGGGCAAACTACACCGCCTCCGGGCATACCACACCGCCTCCGGGCATACAACACCGCCTCCGGGCATACTACACCGCCTCCGGGCATACCACACCGCCTCCGGGCATACAACACCGCCTCCGGGCATACTACACCGCCTCCGGGCATACCACACCGCCTCCGGGCATACAACACCGCCTCCGGGCATACAACACCGCCTCCGGGCATACCACACCGCCTCCGGGCATACAACACCGCCTCCGGGCATACCACACCGTCTCACGTCATCATCAGCAACATCATCAGCAACATCATCAGCAACATCATCAGCAACATCATCATCAACATCATCAGCAACATCATCAGCAACATCATCATCAACATCATCATCAACATCATCATCAACATCATCATCAACATCATCATCAACATCATCATCAACATCATCAGCAACATCATCAGCAACATCATCAGCAACATCATCATCAACATCATCATCAACATCATCATCAGCAACATCATCATCCGCAACATCATCATCAGCAACATCCTCATCAGCAACATCATCATCAGCAACATCATCCTCAGAAACATCATCATCAGCAACATCATCGTCAGCAACATCATCATCAGCAACATCATCATCATCATCATCATCATCATCATCATCATCATCATCATCATCATCATCATCATCATCATCATCATCATCATCATCATCATCATCATCATCATCATCATCATCATCATCATCATCATCATCATCATCATCATCATCATCATCATCATTATCATCATCATGCCCGGAGGCGGTGTTGTACCGCCTCCGGGCATACCACACTGCCTCCTGGCATACAACACCGCCTCCGGGCATACTACACCGCCTCCGGGCATACCACACCGCCTCCGGGCATACAACACCGCCTCCGGGCATACTACACCGCCTCCGGGCATACCACACCGCCTCCGGGCATACAACACCGCCTCCGGGCATACTGCACCACCTCCGGGCATACCACACCGCCTCCGGGCATACAACACCGCCTCCGGGCATACTACACCGCCTCCGGGCATACCAGACCGCCTCAGGGCATACAACACCGCCTCCGGGCATACAACACCGCCTCCGGGCATACCACACCGACTCCGGGCATACAACACCGCCTCCGGGCATACAACACCGCCTCCGGGCATACCACACCGCTTCCGGGCATACAACACCGCCTCCGGGCATACAACACCGCCTCCGGGCATACCACACTTTCTCACGTCATCATCAGCAACATCATCAGCAACATCATCAGCAACATCACCAGCAACATCATCATCAACATCATCATCAACATCATCAGCAACATCATCAGCAACATCATCATCAACATCAACATCATCATCAACATCATCATCAACATCATCATCAACATCATCATCAACATCATCATCAACATCATCATCAACATCATCATCAACATCATCATCAACATCATCATCAACATCATCATCAACATCATCATCAACATCATCAGCAACATAATCAGCAACATCATCATCAACATCATGAGCAACATCATCAACAACATCATCATCATCATCATCATCATCATCATCATCATCATCATCATCATCATCATCATCATCATCATCATCATCATCATCATCATCATCATCATCATCATCATCATCATCATCATCATCATCATCATCATCATCATCATTATCATCATCATGCCCGGAGGCGGTGTTGTACCGCCTCCGGGCATACCACACCGCCTCCGGGCATACAACACCGCCTCCGGGCATACTACACCGCCTCCGGGCATACCACACCGCCTCCGGGCATACAACACCGCCTCCGGGAATACTACACCGCCTCCGGGCATACCACACCGCCTCCGGGCATACAACACCGCCTCCGGGCATACTGCACCGCCTCCGGGCATACCACACCGCCTCCGGGCATACAACACCGCCTCCGGGCATACTACACCGCCTCCGGGCATACCAGACCGCCTCAGGGCATACAACACCGCCTCCGGGCATACAACACCGCCTCCGGGCATACCACACCGCCTCCGGGCATACAACACCGCCTCCGGTCATACAACACCGCCTCCGGGCATACCACACCGCCTCCGGGCATACAACACCGCCTCCGGGCATACAACACCGCCTCCGGGCATACCACACCGTCTCACGTCATCATCAGCAACATCATCAGCAACATCATCAGCAACATCACCAGCAACATCATCAGCAACATCATCAGCAACATCATCAGCAACATCATCAGCAACATCATCAGCAACATCATCATCAACATCATCATCAACATCATCATCAACATCATCATCAACATCATCATCAACATCATCAGCAACATCATCAGCAACATCATCAGCAACATCATCAGCAACATCATCAACAACATCATCATTAGCAACATCATCATCAGCAACATCATCATCAGCAACATCATCATCATCATCATCATCATCATCATCATCATCATCATCATCATCATCATCATCATCATCATCATCATCATCATCATCATCATCATCATCATCATTATCATCATCATGCCCGGAGGCGGTGTTGTACCGCCTCCGGGCATACCACACCGCCTCCGGGCACACAACACCGCCTCCGGGCATACTACACCGCCTCCGGGCATACCACACCGCCTCCGGGCAAACAACACCGCCTCCGGGCATACTACACCGCCTCCGGGCATACCACACCGCCTCCGGGCATACAACACCGCCTCCGGGCATACAACACCGCCTCCGGGCATACCACACTTTCTCACGTCATCATCAGCAACATCATCAGCAATATCATCAGCAACATCACCAGCAACATCATCAGCAACATCATCAGCAACATCATCAGCAACATCATCAGCAACATCATCAGCAACATCATCATCAACATCATCATCAACATCATCATCAACATCATCATCAACATCATCATCAACATCAACATCATCATCAACATCATCATCAACATCATCATCAACATCATCATCAACATCATCATCAACATCATCATCAACATCATCATCAACATCATCATCAACATCATCATCAACATCATCATCAACATCATCATCAACATCATCAGCAACATAATCAGCAACATCATCATCAACATCATGAGCAACATCATCAACAACATCATCATCAGCAACATCATCATCAGCAACATCATCATCAGCAACATCATCATCATCATCATCATCATCATCTTCATCATCATCATCATCATAATCATCATCATCATCATCATCATCATCATCATCATCATCATCATCATCATCATCATCATCATCATCATCATCATCATCATCATCATCATCATCATCATCATCATCATCATCATCATCATCATCATCATCATCATCATCATCATCATCATCATCATCATCATCATCATCATCATCATCATCATCATCATCATCATCATCATCATCATCATCATCATCATCATCATCATCATCATCATCATCATCATCATCATCATCATCATCATCATTATCATCATCATGCCCGGAGGCGGTGTTGTACCGCCTCCGGGCATACCACACCGCCTCCGGGCATACAACACCGCCTCCGGGCATACTACACCGCCTCCGGGCATACCACACCGCCTCCGGGCATACAACACCGCCTCCGGGCATACTACACCGCCTCCGGGCATACCACACCGCCTCCGGGCATACAACACCGCCTCCGGGCATACTGCACCGCCTCCGGGCATACCACACCGCCTCCGGGCATACAACACCGCCTCCGGGCATACTACACCGCCTCCGGGCATACCAGACCGCCTCAGGGCATACAACACCGCCTCCGGGCATACAACACCGCCTCCGGGCATACCACACCGCATCCGGGCATACAACACCGCCTCCGGTCATACAACACCGCCTCCGGGCATACCACACCGCCTCCGGGCATACAACACCGCCTCCGGGCATACAACACCGCCTCCGGGCATACCACACCGTCTCACGTCATCATCAGCAACATCATCAGCAACATCATCAGCAACATCATCATCATCATCATCATCATCATCATCATCATCATCATCATCATCATCATCATCATCATCATCATCATCATCATCATCATCATCATCATCATCATCATCATCATCATCATCATCATCATCATTATCATCATCATCATGCCCGGAGGCGGTGTTGTACCGCCTCCGGGCATACCACACCGCCTCCGGGCATACAACACCGCCTCCGGGCATACTACACCGCCTCCGGGCATACCACACCGCCTCCGGGCATACAACACCGCCTCCGGGCAAACTACACCGCCTCCGGGCATACCACACCGCCTCCGGGCATACAACACCGCCTCCGGGCATACTACACCGCCTCCGGGCATACCACACCGCCTCCGGGCATACAACACCGCCTCCGGGCATACTACACCGCCTCCGGGCATACCACACCGCCTCCGGGCATACAACACCGCCTCCGGGCATACAACACCGCCTCCGGGCATACCACACCGCCTCCGGGCATACAACACCGCCTCCGGGCATACCACACCGTCTCACGTCATCATCAGCAACATCATCAGCAACATCATCAGCAACATCATCATCAACATCATCAGCAACATCATCAGCAACATCATCATCAACATCATCATCAACATCATCATCAACATCATCATCAACATCATCATCAACATCATCATCAACATCATCAGCAACATCATCAGCAACATCATCAGCAACATCATCATCAACATCATCATCAACATCATCATCAGCAACATCATCATCCGCAACCTCATCATCAGCAACATCCTCATCAGCAACATCATCATCAGCAACATCATCCTCAGCAACATCATCATCAGCAACATCATCATCAGCAACATCATCATCAGCAACATCATCATCATCATCATCATCATCATCATCATCATCATCATCATCATCATCATCATCATCATCATCATCATCATCATCATCATCATCATCATCATCAACATGCCCGGAGGCGGTGTTGTACCGCCTCCGGGCATACCACACCGCCTCCGGGCATACAACACCGCCTCCGGGCATACTACACCGCCTCCGGGCATACCACACCGCCTCCGGGCATACAACACCGCCTCCGGGCATACTACACCGCCTCCGGGCATACCACACCGCCTCCGGGCATACAACACCGCCTCCGGGCATACTACACAGCCTCCGGGCATACCACACCGCCTCCGGGAATACAACAACGCCTCCGGGCATACTACACCGCCTCCGGGCATACCACACCGCCTCCGGGCATACAATACCGCCTCCGGTCATACAACACCGCCTCCGGGCATACCACACCGCCTCCGGGCATACAACACCGCCTCCGGGCATACAACACCGCCTCCGGGCATACCAAACCGTCTCACGTCATCATCAGCAACATCATCAGCAACATCATCAGCAACATCATCAGCAACATCACCAGCAACATCATCATCAACATCATCAGCAACATCATCAGCAACATCATCAGCAACATCATCATCAACATCATCATCAACAGCAACATCATCATCAGCAACATCATCATCAGCAACATCATCATCATCATCATCATCATCATCATCATCATCATCATCATCATCATCATCATCATCATCATCATCATCATCATCATCATCATCATCATCATCATCATCATCATCATCATCATCATCATCATCATCATCATCATCATCATCAGCAACATCATCCTCAGCAACATCATCATCAGCAACATCATCCTCAGCAACATCATCATCATCATCATCATCATCATCATCATCATCATCATCATCATCATCATCATCATCATCATCATCATCATCATCATCATCATCATCATCATCATCATCATCATCATCATCATCATCATCATCATCATCATCATCATCATCATTATCATCATCATGCCCGGAGGCGGTGTTGTACCGCCTCCGGGCATACCACACCGCCTCCGGGCATACAACACCGCCTCCGGGCATACTACACCGCCTCCGGGCATACCACACCGCCTCCGGGCATACAACACCGCCTCCGGGCATACTACACCGCCTCCGGGCATACCACACCGCCTCCGGGCATACAACACCGCCTCCGGGCATACTGCACCGCCTCCGGGCATACCACACCGCCTCCGGGCATACAACACCGCCTCCGGGCATACTACACCGCCTCCGGGCATACCAGACCGCCTCAGGGCATACAACACCGCCTCCGGGCATACAACACCGCCTCCGGGCATACCACACCGCCTCCGGGCATACAACACCGCCTCCGGGCATACAACACCGCCTCCGGGCATACCACACCGCCTCCGGGCATACAACACCGCCTCCGGGCATACAACACCGCCTCCGGGCATACCACACCGTCTCACGTCATCATCAGCAACATCATCAGCAACATCATCAGCAACATCACCAGCAACATCATCAGCAACATCATCAGCAACATCATCAGCAACATCATCAGCAACATCATCAGCAACATCATCATCAATATCATCATCAACATCATCATCAACATCATCATCAACATCATCATCAACATCAACATCATCATGAACATCATCATCAACATCATCATCAACATCATCATCAACATCATCATCAACATCATCATCAACATCATCATCAACATCATCATCAACATCATCATCAACATCATCATCAACATCATCATCAACATCATCAGCAACATAATCAGCAACATCAACATCAACATCATGAGCAACATCATCAACAACATCATCATCAGCAACATCATCATCAGCAAAATCATCATCAGCAACATCATCATCATCATCATCATCATTATCATCATCATGCCCGGAGGCGGTGTTGTACCGCCTCCGGGCATACCACACCGCCTCCGGGCATACAACACCGCCTCCGGGCATACTACACCGCCTCCGGGCATACAACACCGCCTCCGGGCATACCACACCGCCTCCGGGCATACAACACCGCCTCCGGGCATACAACACCGCAAACGGGCATACCACACCGTCTCACGTCATCATCAGCAACATCATCAGCAACATCATCAGCAACATCATCAGCAACATCACCAGCAACATCATCAGCAACATCATCAGCAACATCATTAGCAACATCATCATCAACATCATCATCAACATCATCATTAACATCATCATCAACATCAACATCATCATCAACATCATCATCAACATCATCATCAACATCATCATCAACATCATCATCAACATCATCATCAACATCATCATCAACATCATCATCAACATCATCAGCAACATCATCAGCAACATCATCAGCAACATCATCAGCAACATCATCAACAACATCATCATCAGCAACATCATCATCAGCAACATCATCATCAGCACACATCATCATCATCATCATCATCATCATCATCATCATCATCATCATCATCATCATCATCATCATCATCATCATCATCATCATCATCATCATCATCATCATCATCATCATCATCATCATCATCATCATCATCATCATCATCATCATCATCATCATCATCATCATCATCATCATCATCATCATCATCATCATCATCATCATCATCATCATCATCATCATCATCATCATCATCATCATCATCATCATCATCATCATCATCATCATCATCATCATCATCATCATCATCATCATCATCATCATCATCATCATCATTATCATCATCATGCCCGGAGGCGGTGTTGTACCGCCTCCGGGCATACCACACCGCCTCCGGGCATACAACACCGCCTCCGGGCATACTACACCGCCTCCGGGCATACCACACCGCCTCCGGGCATACAACACCGCCTCCGGGCATACTACACCGCCTCCGGGCATACCACACCGCCTCCGGGCATACAACACCGCCTCCGGGCATACTGCACCGCCTCCGGGCATACCACACCGCCTCCGGGCATACAACACCGCCTCCGGGCATACTACACCGCCTCCGGGCATACCAGACCGCCTCAGGGCATACAACACCGCCTCCGGGCATACAACACCGCCTCCGGGCATACCACACCGCATCCGGGCATACAACACCGCCTCCGGTCATACAACACCGCCTCCGGGCATACCACACCGCCTCCGGGCATACAACACCGCCTCCGGGCATACAACACCGCCTCCGGGCATACCACACCGTCTCACGTCATCATCAGCAACATCATCAGCAACATCATCAGCAACATCATCATCATCATCATCATCATCATCATCATCATCATCATCATCATCATCATCATCATCATCATCATCATCATCATCATCATCATCATCATCATCATCATCATCATCATCATCATCATTATCATCATCATCATGCCCGGAGGCGGTGTTGTACCGCCTCCGGGCATACCACACCGCCTCCGGGCATACAACACCGCCTCCGGGCATACTACACCGCCTCCGGGCATACCACACCGCCTCCGGGCATACAACACCGCCTCCGGGCAAACTACACCGCCTCCGGGCATACCACACCGCCTCCGGGCATACAACACCGCCTCCGGGCATACTACACCGCCTCCGGGCATACCACACCGCCTCCGGGCATACAACACCGCCTCCGGGCATACTACACCGCCTCCGGGCATACCACACCGCCTCCGGGCATACAACACCGCCTCCGGGCATACAACACCGCCTCCGGGCATACCACACCGCCTCCGGGCATACAACACCGCCTCCGGGCATACCACACCGTCTCACGTCATCATCAGCAACATCATCAGCAACATCATCAGCAACATCATCAACATCATCAGCAACATCATCAGCAACATCATCATCAACATCATCATCAACATCATCATCAACATCATCATCAACATCATCATCAACATCATCATCAACATCATCAGCAACATCATCAGCAACATCATCAGCAACATCATCATCAACATCATCATCAACATCATCATCAGCAACATCATCATCCGCAACCTCATCATCAGCAACATCCTCATCAGCAACATCATCATCAGCAACATCATCCTCAGCAACATCATCATCAGCAACATCATCATCAGCAACATCATCATCAGCAACATCATCATCATCATCATCATCATCATCATCATCATCATCATCATCATCATCATCATCATCATCATCATCATCATCATCATCATCATCATCATCATCAACATGCCCGGAGGCGGTGTTGTACCGCCTCCGGGCATACCACACCGCCTCCGGGCATACAACACCGCCTCCGGGCATACTACACCGCCTCCGGGCATACCACACCGCCTCCGGGCATACAACACCGCCTCCGGGCATACTACACCGCCTCCGGGCATACCACACCGCCTCCGGGCATACAACACCGCCTCCGGGCATACTACACCGCCTCGGGAATACCACACCGCCTCCGGGCATACAACACCGCCTCCGGGCATACTACACCGCCTCCGGGCATACCACACCGCCTCCGGGCATACAATACCGCCCTCCGGTCATACAACACCGCCTCCGGGCATACCACACCGCCTCCGGGCATACAACACCGCCTCCGGGCATACAACACCGCCTCCGGGCATACCAAAACCGTCTCACGTCATCATCAGCAACATCATCAGCAACATCATCAGCAACATCATCAGCAACATCACCAGCAACATCATCATCAACATCATCAGCAACATCATCAGCAACATCATCAGCAACATCATCATCAACATCATCATCAACAGCAACATCATCATCAGCAACATCATCATCAGCAACATCATCATCATCATCATCATCATCATCATCATCATCATCATCATCATCATCATCATCATCATCATCATCATCATCATCATCATCATCATCATCATCATCATCATCATCATCATCATCATCATCATCATCATCATCATCATCATCAGCAACATCATCCTCAGCAACATCATCATCAGCAACATCATCATCAGCAACATCATCATCATCATCATCATCATCATCATCATCATCATCATCATCATCATCATCATCATCATCATCATCATCATCATCATCATCATCATCATCATCATCATCATCATCATCATCATCATCATCATCATCATCATCATCATCATCATCAATCATCATCATCATCATCATCAATCATTATCATCATCATGCCCGGAGGCGGTGTTGTACCGCCCTCCGGGCATACCACACCGCCTCCGGGCATACAACACCGCCTCCGGGCATACTACACCGCCTCCGGGCATACCACACCGCCCTCCGGGCATACAACACCGCCTCCGGGCATACTACACCGCCTCCGGGCATACCACACCGCCTCCGGGCATACAACACCGCCTCCGGGCATACTGCACCGCCTCCGGGCATACCACACCGCCTCCGGGCATACAACACCGCCTGCGGGCATACTACACGCCTCGGGGCATACCAGACCGCCTCAGGGCATACAACACCGCCTCCGGGCATACAACACCGCCTCCGGGCATACCACACCGCCTCCGGGCATACAACACCGCCTCCGGTCATACAACACCCGGGCATACCACACCGCCTCCGGGCATACAACACCGCCTCCGGGCATACAACACCGCCTCCGGGCATACCACACCGTCTCACGTCATCATCAGCAACATCATCAGCAACATCATCAGCAACATCACCAGCAACATCATCAGCAACATCATCAGCAACATCATCAGCAACATCATCAGCAACATCATCAGCAACATCATCATCAACATCATCATCAACATCATCATCAACATCATCATCAACATCATCATCAACATCATCAGCAACATCATCAGCAACATCATCAGCAACATCATCAGCAACATCATCAACAACATCATCATCAGCAACATCATCATCAGCAACATCATCATCAGCAACATCATCATCATCATCATCATCATCATCATCATCATCATCATCATCATCATCATCATCAT
>JAXIVJ010005004.1:75000-77647 GCA_036785665.1 Chirona hameri
TCCGGGCATACTACACCGCCTCCGGGCATACCACACCGCCTCCGGGCATACAACACCGCCTCCGGGCAAACTACACCGCCTCCGGGCATACCACACCGCCTCCGGGCATACAACACCGCCTCCGGGCATACTACACCGCCTCCGGGCATACCACACCGCCTCCGGGCATACAACACCGCCTCCGGGCATACTACACCGCCTCCGGGCATACCACACCGCCTCCGGGCATACAACACCGCCTCCGGGCATACAACACCGCCTCCGGGCATACCACACCGCCTCCGGGCATACAACACCGCCTCCGGGCATACCACACCGTCTCACGTCATCATCAGCAACATCATCAGCAACATCATCAGCAACATCATCAACATCATCAGCAACATCATCAGCAACATCATCATCAACATCATCATCAACATCATCATCAACATCATCATCAACATCATCATCAACATCATCATCAACATCATCAGCAACATCATCAGCAACATCATCAGCAACATCATCATCAACATCATCATCAACATCATCATCAGCAACATCATCATCCGCAACCTCATCATCAGCAACATCCTCATCAGCAACATCATCATCAGCAACATCATCCTCAGCAACATCATCATCAGCAACATCATCATCAGCAACATCATCATCATCATCATCATCATCATCATCATCATCATCATCATCATCATCATCATCATCATCATCATCATCATCATCATCATCATCATCATCATCAACATGCCCGGAGGCGGTGTTGTACCGCCTCCGGGCATACCACACCGCCTCCGGGCATACAACACCGCCTCCGGGCATACTACACCGCCTCCGGGCATACCACACCGCCTCCGGGCATACAACACCGCCTCCGGGCATACTACACCGCCTCCGGGCATACCACACCGCCTCCGGGCATACAACACCGCCTCCGGGCATACTACACCGCCTCCGGGCATACCACACCGCCTCCGGGCATACAACACCGCCTCCGGGCATACTACACCGCCTCCGGGCATACCACACCGCCTCCGGGCATACAATACCGCCTCCGGTCATACAACACCGCCTCCGGGCATACCACACCGCCTCCGGGCATACAACACCGCCTCCGGGCATACAACACCGCCTCCGGGCATACCAAACCGTCTCACGTCATCATCAGCAACATCATCAGCAACATCATCAGCAACATCATCAGCAACATCACCAGCAACATCATCATCAACATCATCAGCAACATCATCAGCAACATCATCAGCAACATCATCATCAACATCATCATCAACAGCAACATCATCATCAGCAACATCATCATCAGCAACATCATCATCATCATCATCATCATCATCATCATCATCATCATCATCATCATCATCATCATCATCATCATCATCATCATCATCATCATCATCATCATCATCATCATCATCATCATCATCATCATCATCATCATCATCATCAGCAACATCATCCTCAGCAACATCATCATCAGCAACATCATCATCAGCAACATCATCATCATCATCATCATCATCATCATCATCATCATCATCATCATCATCATCATCATCATCATCATCATCATCATCATCATCATCATCATCATCATCATCATCATCATCATCATCATCATCATCATCATCATCATCATCATCATCATCATCATCATCATCATCATCATCATCATCATTATCATCATCATGCCCGGAGGCGGTGTTGTACCGCCTCCGGGCATACCACACCGCCTCCGGGCATACAACACCGCCTCCGGGCATACTACACCGCCTCCGGGCATACCACACCGCCTCCGGGCATACAACACCGCCTCCGGGCATACTACACCGCCTCCGGGCATACCACACCGCCTCCGGGCATACAACACCGCCTCCGGGCATACTGCACCGCCTCCGGGCATACCACACCGCCTCCGGGCATACAACACCGCCTGCGGGCATACTACACCGCCTCGGGGCATACCAGACCGCCTCAGGGCATACAACACCGCCTCCGGGCATACAACACCGCCTCCGGGCATACCACACCGCCTCCGGGCATACAACACCGCCTCCGGTCATACAACACCGCCTCCGGGCATACCACACCGCCTCCGGGCATACAACACCGCCTCCGGGCATACAACACCGCCTCCGGGCATACCACACCGTCTCACGTCATCATCAGCAACATCATCAGCAACATCATCAGCAACATCACCAGCAACATCATCAGCAACATCATCAGCAACATCATCAGCAACATCATCAGCAACATCATCAGCAACATCATCATCAACATCATCATCAACATCATCATCAACATCATCATCAACATCATCATCAACATCATCAGCAACATCATCAGCAACATCATCAGCAACATCATCAGCAACATCATCAACAACATCATCATCAGCAACATCATCATCAGCAACATCATCATCAGCAACATCATCATCATCATCATCATCATCATCATCATCATCATCATCATCATCATCATCATCATCATCATCATCATCATCATCATCATCATCATCATCATTATCATCATCATGCCCGGAGGCGGTGTTGTACCGCCTCCGGGCATACCACACCGCCTCCGGGCATACAACACCGCCTCCGGGCATACTACACCGCCTCCG
>JAXIVJ010005005.1:0-77645 GCA_036785665.1 Chirona hameri
ATATATATATATATAAATATATGTATATATGTATGTATGTATATATGTATATATGTATGTATGTATGTATGTATGTATGTATGTATGTATGTATGTATGTATGTATGTATGTATGTATGTATGTATGTATGTATGTATGTATGTATGTATGTATGTATGTATGTATGTATGTATGTATGTATGTATGTATGTATGTATGTATGTATGTATGTATGTATGTATGTATGTATGTATGTATGTATGTATGTATGTATGTATGTATGTATGTATGTATGTATGTATGTATGTATGTATGTATGTATGTATGTATGTATGTATGTATGTATGTATGTATGTATGTATGTATGTATGTATGTATGTATGTATGTATGTATGTATGTATGTATGTATGTATGTATGTATGTATGTATGTATGTATGTATGTATGTATGTATTTATGTATGTATGTATGTATGTATGTATGTATGTATGTATGTATGTATGTATGTATGTATGTATGTATGTATGTATGTATGTATGTATGTATGTATGTATGTATGTATGTATGTATGTATGTATGCATGCATGCATGCATGCATGCATGTATGTATGTATGTATGTATGTATGTATGTATGTATGTATGTATGTATGTATGTATGTATGTATGTATGTATGTATATATATATATATATATATATATATATATATATATATATATATATATATATATCAAAAGGTGAATATTTTCCTTTGACCCTCGCCCTACGGGAGCCTTTTTACCTTCGCCCCAAGGGGGTCCTATAAAGACTCCCTGTTAACTTCCAAACCAAGCAACAACATGTTGCCTGTCATGTTTGGAATCTAACAGTATGCATTGTTTAGGTTTCGGTGCAACGAGTGACCTTCCAGGTCAAGTGAATGACCTCGGATCGACCACGTCCAGAACAGCGATTTTGCTCTGTCAGAAAACCTCAAAATTAGACATTGATAAATGTGAATAAAAAGATATGTTCCTAGACCAGTTTTGTCTCAGAAATACGGAAAAGGTAATGATTTGTTCGTATCTGGTTAAAGAAAGTATAAACAAGTTATTAAAAAAATTATGTCATGAGTTTCTTACACTTAGGGAGCCATTAGCCAGTCAAAAATAGAGATATTGCTTTGAGATTTGATTTTGGTATTGTCCATATTCAGTTCTCTTACATATTTTCCGTTTTCTTAACATCTTCCAAGACTTTGTGGAGATTAAAAAAACAAACAGTTTTTTTTTAACTTTAGGGGTCAAAAGCCCCAAAAATGAAATCCAAGATTGCCATTTTAAAGAGAATGCCATTTTCTATCTTTGCTGAATTGCGTTTGAAATTTGCTTATAAACTTTGTTTTCTACGATTTTGGAAAAAATGTCCTTTTCCACCAACATGACGTCATCAAAAAATCATTATTTCCCAAACAACTCTACCAATTTCAATGAATTTTTACAGCATACGTATAATTGTTGTAAACTCAGCTACTGACAATTTAAGCAAGATTCGACGTATGTGTAAAAAGTTATGCAAGAAAAACCTCAGGGGGGTCGTTTTAGGACGAGGGTAGGGCGAGGGTTAAAGGGAATAGTTCACCTTTAACATGGGGTTTTGAACTGAGATAGCAGATTTGTAGAGCAGATCGAAAAATGGGTTGTGTGAAAAAATAGCTCCTACGTTAAGTATTTTCGACACGGGACTAGTGGACTTTTAGAAGCAGAAGTGTCATTTCCCCGAAACTTGTTTCGGGTCCTCACAACGGTTGTTTACGGTACAAGCAGCCTGCGTAGATATGCCTAAAGTCCTTCGTTATTGTGTGCAATAATTTCCATATCCAAGCTACCATATGCATGACGTCATAATTGACATGATGTTTTGTTATGGCCATGAAGGAGAAAAGAGAAACATGCTCATTTTTCGACGGATATTCATCTATCGTCCAAATAAATGCCATATTCGTTTTTTTTAGCTCGAAATACCCCTTATACCCAAATTTCAAAACAACTTTCAAGGTGACCTATCATCAATTTCGTGACCACCTACTTATAAACTTTGTCAATTGGGAAATATTAAAATGCTTCCTATTCCAAGGATACGCAAGATATCAGTCTGATTACTTCTGGATCATGTTACTATAAGGAATTATTGATGACCTAGGTGCCATTTTTGTTCAGTGACCCTACAGGGTCAGCCGAGGTCACCAACAGTCTAATGTCAATAACTCTCGACATAATGACGATAGAGAAGTGAAACCGACACCAATGTGTTTGTCTCGTCGAGGCACGTCTTCCCATATTCAACATGACCTACTTGGGGGTCACCACTTGACCTTGACATGAGGTCAAATTTTTCAGTTGACCTAACCTGGTCAACATTAATATGCGTCAACGCGCCTTGACGAGGTAAACATGATGACATCGACAGTATTGCCTTGTCGTTATTAGATAAAAAGCTATTCATGAAAATACTGTTTTGTAAAAATAGTTTTTTGACATTTAATAAGCTCTGGACTCTGGAGCCTAAGCCATTGACCTGAGATACAATCTGAGGACACCTGGGCGATTACATTTTTCAAGAGCTTTCCATTGTTTTTTCCTGTTTGTTCCTAGCCATCACAGTTTCTGTGATATCTCTTGGGGTTTCTGGAGCGAAATCCTAAAACTGGGAAATTTTACCTTTGATGACCTCTGGTGACCTCAGTATTGACTTGAGGAGAAAATATCAGAAGTACTTTCGCATGTGCTTGCCGAGAGCTTCGAACGCCTTTTACTGCGTCTTTCATGAAGTTTTCATAAAGTAGTCCTTTTAGTTTTCGAGTTAGAGGGGGGAGTGTCTAACCCCCCTCCCCCCGGCACGGCGAAGGTGGCGCCGAGCACCGACACGGGGCGGGTTAGGATCTATAACTCACTAACAAAAACAAATCGGCTTATTCTTTTAAAATATATATGAAACTGGTGGGGTCTGCTATATCTGTTGCATTAAATATACTTAGCTGCTGATTCGTTTTGCCCATTTTGTTCTGATAATCCTCGCTCAAATTCAGCGAGGGATCCGGTTTGATTCGAGATACAATGAGGCAAGTGAACATTTATCACGGGTCGTTCGTTCGTGCCGTTTGTCATTTGTTATTGACGAATCGATGCTAAGTATGGCATCGATTCATCACCCATGCATTGCATGCATTAATCGTAGTTAATGTATACTCAAACTGTGCTGTTTAATCTGCGTCTGTGAGCATGCAGAAGTTCACTTACAGAAAGCGCTCCCAATCTCCATTACCTCATATGATTTTCACAAGGATACATACAGGGTCAATTATCATTTTGGTAAAATATGTCGTGCAATAACTGTCATTGTCGAGGTATAACAATTGAGTGCATTATACTATTATAGCAAAGTTAGGTATTATTCGGGGACAAAATCAGGACCATTCAGAGCAGAACACACCCGCTTATACACCACGATCCAAACACACGGTGCTGCTGCTCAGAGGCGGGGCGAATGAGCAGCTTTCTGCTCCCTCGCGGACTCCGCGAGAGGTCTAAAGTTCGCTGGTCTGCCACCAGGTGACGCTCCGACTGGATCCAGATGCTACTAAGGGTACCCGCTACCACTTTCGGGGTCCCGTAGGCAAGGGCGGATCCAGGGGGGGGGAGGCGAACGGGGCCATGCCCCCCAAGCCTGTTCAAGGGGGGCAAACTATGTTTTGCCCCCCCCCCCCAAGACGCGAAGTCTAATACATGCTATATTTGCGTTTTTAGAATGGTACTGGGCATCCCAAAATTGCAGCAGTCAAAATCCAGTTAGACACAGTCAAAAACTGTAAAATTTCGTGCCGCTTCGCGGCATGACACAAGTTTCGCAATTGCAGATACAAATTTGGAAAATGGGAAAATGAATTCCATTAAGTGTCTTACAGAGGCGGAGAGCCTCTGCAAGACACTTAATGGAAATTGGCAGTAATTGCTGGCCCATGGCCAACTCTCTTCATAAAATATTAACTTTAAAGCGGGCTACCTGTTTAGCTAGTCTGCCGAGTTCCGAAAAAGGCGACGCGAACTCAATGACGCGGACATCGGCACCCGGAAGCTGCTCCAGCGATGCCCAACTTGCTGGCCCGAAGAGCTAATAGTGGGGACCAGGCCAGGACTATCTCCCCAAGCCATCTCCCCCAGGCTCCTCCAGATCCACAGGGACCATTTATGCGCGGAAAAGTCGTTCTGCCTCTTGCTGCTTTCAAACCATTGCACTGTTACCAGTTGTTTGTTACAGTTCGTTACATATGTAATACAGTTATTATTATCATATGTACTATTGAGCGAGGACTACCACCGGTTATCGTGATTTACTATCCGATGCGAAGGTATATGAAAAACTACATTCATTTCAATATTTTTCATCATACCGAGATGTGCAACCAGGAAAAGAGGTCTTGGCTCCACTCACGGTCTGGTTCCAATTTTGTTTTTCCAGGACCTATTTTTTGTGTACGCCGCTTCGCGGCGTCACATCGGTAGTCATCGTCATAACGAAGCCATAGTCATCGTCTTCGGTTCATTGCAACGCTGAATTGAATGAATAGCATTTTTAGCTTCTTATCCTCTACAAGGCCTACCGCCTACATTTCTGGGTTTTATCAGGCAAACCCGTAAAAATTACGCGCCGCTTCGCGGCGCTAACTATCAAGTACCTACCTACTATAGCATGCAAATCCACATTACAAATGCTGCAAAGGCTTAAAGGAAATAGTTCACCTTCAACATTAGTTTTAAACTGAGATAGCAGTTTTGAAGCCCGTGTTGGGAAACCCCTATCTGCAAGTTTGCTTGACTGAAAGACTTTCCAGCCGAATATATTTGATTTTTAGGCGAAGGAACGCGGTGCTGGCGACAGAATGTGGTGCTGGATCTAGCCCGGGCAGAGGCTACACCATCAGCCAATCAGCTTGCAGCTGGTGCTAGCAAGCGAACCGCCGGCCGCCGGTTGGCACATCTCCAATGCGAGTCTATCCTTACGCGACTACTTTCGAATCTGATTGGCAGAACCATTTTTTGCATTCGCGTGACGTCAGGACTCTGACTCAGAGAGTATGCATATCGTTTTTATAAACAATACAAATTTACGACCTTATGTCCTGAATCGGCGCGATATAAGACCATTTTTGACAATATAAAAAGAAATTGTATTACAAAATATAATCAAATCGTGTTTGGTTAAAAAATTCAAAGGTGAACTATTTCCTTTCAATACACCCATAACAAATTGGGGTAATTTTTTTTCGTCATTTCAGCCGACCCCCCCCCCCCCCCCCCCCCCCACACTCACAAATTATCGGCGACGCCGCTGGGTACAGCTGACAATTTACATAGTTTTGCTCAGTGTAAGTCAATGTCGGAACAATACAAACTGCAAGCTGACATATTTCCTTTTCGATATCCCAAAAGATCGAAAACCTAACAAAAAAACAACAACAAAAACATTAGAAATCGAGTGGTTGCAAAATAAAGAGGCCCAAATCCGGGAAGAAATTCGAAATTGGGGGTAGGTAAGGTCCGCCACAAAAACGGTTTGCCCCCCCCCCCCAAAAAAAAAACGGCCGACTGGATCCGCCCTTGCCCGTAGGTACTGTAATCAGCCATGAAATTAGTTTCTTTCTTGAAGCAAGGTGGTGGGTATTGTCTACGAATGCAAACACAACGTTTTCTTTGCATATTAATAGCAGTTGTTCCCGTCTGTCTTCATATAATACCTGGAAGCTCACCCATAATATATACCTAAACAAAATGCGCACATTTGCTAAATACAATTTATTCTCCAATAATATCTTTAAACTATGTGAAATACATTCATATCCATGTTCCCTTGCAGACATGTATTGCTTATGTTCTTAAGCGCATCATGTATTTCCAGCAAATGTTGTTCGCCAAGCTGCGACATCTACCTCTTCACCTACAAACAAATATGGTGAAAATGCAGGAACATTGTGGGCATAGTTATTTAAACATATCTGTTATATTGTATCAAATCAAGAATGATAAGCAACTGATGAAAAGTAAGATCTTCTGAAAGTAGAACTTGCTAAGAGCTACCTAAAACTGAATTGCGCAAGCAGCACTAAAACACAGCACATCATCAGCGGCGGCGCCGCACACTCCAGCTTCCGGAACCCGTCACCAGATGTCACTACGCGGCGGTCAGGGCGGCGGCGAGCAGCAGCAGCAGGCCGCTGACGGCGAGGGCGGGCGTCGAGTTGCAGGCGTCTTCGTCACAGAAGCAGTCCCAGCCGGAGCCGATCTTGGAGTTGACGCGGATCTCCCGGCTGCAGGCAACCTTGTCGTCCTTGGCGATCTCGACACAGTCCCTATTCACGTGCGACTTGCCGTTCTCTGCGACGTGCACACCCACGGCGTCAGCAATGAGTCGGCTGCATACATGACATTACCCCCATAACCACAATATGTAATTATAGGCTTAGCTTATAAACCGCTCTGGGAAATTTCCAGCCAACCCAGCATTTCAAATGGCTACAAGTTAGGTACATTGCGAAATTGTCTGATGTCCAGGCTTGATACTAACATTCAAAGAAGTAGGTAGACTGGATATTACCACATCAAAGCAGTAGTAAACTTAAGGCTGGGCAGTCGTGTCCAAATTCTGTCATATAGGGCAACTCAGCACGAACCGGTGAAGGTAATTTTCCTGCAGAGCTGGCGGCTGCTGCAGGCCACCGTGGCACGCTTGATCTCGGTCTGATTCATCGGGTCCATACACTCCGGCGAGTCCTTGGTGGAACACTGGACACAGTTTAGTGCGTCCACTGTGGAGAAGAAACGTCATCTAGCAAGTGTTTTATGTAACCGTTACCAAGAAGTCACCAAGCAACATATATGTTACCGTGAATACTGAATAGGTACCTACATCGGTAACTGTACCTATACTTTCTATTTATGCATTTATCTATGCAGAACACAATAATGCTTGACATTCACGAGGCTGATGTATATTTAATTTTGTTCACAGTGCATATTCGTTACTTACTTAGTGTCACTATTATATTATAATTACTTAGGGAAGGGGCCGGAAGAGTACGCAGCGGGTAAGAAAGAGTACACAACAGCTGTTTCACTTGCTTAGCAACGTCGAAGCGACGCCATTTAGTATCATAAGCATTAAGCAAGCCACCATTACCTTTATAAGGCATCCACAATTTAGGCGTGCTGCGGCTTCATTTGCTATTCTGAGACATGTTAATATATTTTACGTGATGCTGCTGAGTTGGAGGTAACATTTTTTTCTTCTCATTTCTTAGCAAGCGCCGTTTGATTTATAATCGTTGGTTATTTTAAAAGAGCAGACAATTTTACGTATTGTGTGGTAGCGAGAGAGTTAGTTTCTCTCTCGCTTAGTTTAGTGCTCCATTTATGAACATGTTTTGTGCGCGAAGGCCAAAAGAATGCACCGCTATGGAGGGCAAGAGTACGCACAGAAACTTGTGTGTTTGCTATGTATGATTACTCAATACAGTGGCGGATCCAGGGGGGGGGGGCGTAGGGGCTGAAGCCCCGCATGCCCCCTGCCTTAGAAAATGGCGCCGCGACGCCGTTCTTGCAAAGTATTTGCCGGCGCCGAAGGCTCCGTAGCGTTCTCGGGAGGCCGCCAGGGCGCCCTTGTGTCTACCGACAGCGTCGTAGCACTCTTGAAAGGTACCTTGGCACCTTCAGAATACAGCTTGCTGCCCTCACAACGCATTATGCCGCCCTCAGAAGGTACATCGCCGCCCTCCGAAACCATTATGTTGCCCTCGGAAGGCAACATGTCGCCCTCGGAAGGCATCATGCCGCCCTCGGAAGGCATCATGCCACCCTCGGAAGGCATCATGCCGCCCTCGGAAAACATCGTGTCGCCCTCGGAAAACATCGTGTCGCCTTAGGAAGACATTTTGCCGCCCTCGGAGTGCATTATGCCGCCCTCGGAAGAAGTCTTGTCGCCCTCTGAAGGCATCTTGCCGCCCTCAGAGCACATTATGCCGCCCTCAGAGTGCAATATGCTGCCCTCGTAAGGCATCCTGCCGCCCTCAGAGCGCATCAAGCCGCCCTCGGAAAACATCTTGCCGCCCTCTGAAGACATTTTGCCGCCCACGAAGTGCATTATGTCGACCTCGGGAGGATGTCTTGTGGCCCTCGGAAGGCATCTTACCGCCCTCAGAGCACATTATGCCGTCCTCAGAGTGCAATATGCCGCCCTCGGAAGGCATCCTGCTGCCCTCAGAGCGCATTATGCTGCTCTTGGAAGGCATCATGCCGCCTTCGGAGACATATTGCCGCCTTCGGAAACATATTGCCGCCCTCGGAAGGCATCTTGCCGCCCTCAGAGCGCATTATTCCGCCCTCGGAAAGCATCATGTCGCCCTCGGAAAACATTTTGCCGCCCTCGGAAGACATTTTGCCGCCCTCAGAGTCCTCGGACATGCCGCCTTCGGAGTTCGGAAGACGTCTTGCCACCCTCGGAAGGCATCTTGCTACCCTTGTAAGGCATCATACCGCCCCCGAATGGCACCTTGCCGGCCCGAAAGCGATGCGGTGTCCCGGCGCACTCAGAATGATGGCACCCTGACGCCTTCAGCTTCCCTCCGACGGCGACCGGGCACCCGTGACCTTCGAAGCCAATAACACATTTTTGCCCCCCTCCCCACTCCCGATAGCGCCCTGGATGGCGCCTACGAAGAGGCCTGGACCCCCATGACATAGCTGCGACACTTTTTGAAATATGCCTGGCGAGGAGTTGAAGGCGCTGGCGTATTGTACCTTTCACACTCGGGGCGCCTAAAAAAAGCTTGGATGAATGTCCAATGTCCATGATGTCCACAGCTCCACAGAAACGTTTACAGCGTCGGTCACCGATTTGAACGCGATTTGGTCCTAAGGACTAACGTCAAAACGAACCTCCTGCTTTAAAAAATCAGGTCCATTTTGATCTTACTGGTCTCCTTCAAGATCAAATTCAATGTCAAACGACGGGGAACGCTGTAGAGCCCAAAGTTACCGTCCAATGGCGGCAAATTTGTCTCAAACGATTCATTGTGCCTAGTTCCAAGATGACAAGAATGTTCAGAGTTGTGCCCCGTGACCTTCAAGATCAAGCCCCGTGACTTTTATTCTCAAGCCCCGTGACCTTTAATATCAAATTCAGGGTCAAAGGACGTTTTTTCACGTCCTTTCCATTTCCAGAATGACAATCATTCTTAGAGTTGTGCCCCGTGACCTTCAAGTTAGAGCCCAAAGTTGGACGCTACAACGTTCCTCGTCATTTGACCTTGAAGGTTACGAGGGAAGAAATTTACTCTAAGAATGCTTGTCATCCCGGAAATGGGCACGGGGCATCGTTTGAGACCATTTGTGTTGCAATCGGACGCAAACGCGTCCCCCGTACTTTGCCATTTAATTTGACCTTGAAGGAGACCTGTAAGGTCAAAATGGATCTGATTCTGGGAAACAGGAGGTGCGATTTGATCTTGAGACCAAATGTCGTAAAAATCGGTGACCGACGCTGAAAACGTTTTATAATCGCCTTGGATTGGCGCGACCCAATAAGAACGACTCAACTGTCGTAACACAAGATTTTGCTCCTTGTTTATCCACGTATACAACTTAGTTTCCTGATGCTGCGACAATATATTTTGTTTGCTTCTCCAGGCTACATATAGTTAGCCCGGAGAAAACAAAAAGCATGTGAATCTAGTGAATCATGTGAAACTACGTATACCGCAGCCGCGCCACCGCGCTACGTATACCGCAGCAGGCCGGCTTTTTTAACCTTCGCCATACGGGGGGGGGGGGGCTGACAGGCCCCCTGTTAACTTCCAAACCAAGCAACTTAGAGCAATGCGGTAAGAAGCAGCATGTTGCCTGTCATGAGAGGGTTCTAACAATATGTGATTTTGTAGGTTTCAGTTCAACGGGTGGCCTTCCAAGTCAAGTGAATGACCTCGGATCGACCACGTCCAGAACAGCGATTTTGCTGTCAGAAAACCTCAAAATTAGAAATTTATAAATGTAAATAAAAAGGCATGTTCCTAGAGCAGTTTTGTCTCAGAAATACAGAAAAGGTAATGATTTGTTCGTATCTTGTCAAAAAAATAAAAAAGTTATTAAAAAAATGACGTCATGAGTTCCTTACACTTAGGTGCCATCACTCAGTCAAAAATAGAGATATTGCTTTGAAATTTTGTTTGAGTATTGTCCATACTCAGTCCTCTCACATATATTCCGGTTTTTCTAGCATCTTTGAAAAGTTTGATTTTGTTGTGATTTAAACAAATGTATATATTTTAGGGATCAAAATCCCAAAGTTTTTTAAATCCGAGATTGCCATTTTAAAGAGAATGCCATTTTGTATCTTTGCTGAATTGCGTTTGCAATTTTCTTTAAAACTCTGTTTTCTACAATTTTTCCTATATTTATCGTTTTCCACCAACATGACGTCATCAAAACATGATTATCTCCCACACTACTTAACAACATTGAATACAAAATTTACAGTCTACGTATAATTGTTGTAAACTCAGCTACTGAAAATGTCAGCAAGATGCGCTGTATGTGTAAAAAGTTATTCAGGAAAAACCTCGGGGGGGGGGGGGGGGGGGGGGGGGGAAGGCTGTCAGGGCCCCCCGTAGGGCGAGGGTTAAAGCCATATATTGCGACTATTATGGCACAAAGTGCTCTCAGAGGCATAATGCATCTCCCGCATAAGGGAAATTGATATTGTGAGCAAAGGTCAAGCCGTCAAGGGCAGGTAAGAAAATATAACTATTGGCAAAAGGACTACGAAGTCATGCGACACATGTTTAATGTGTTATTTTACACGTATAATTTGATAGTGTAGCCAATTTTACACCCTGACCCCATATAATGGCCCTTAGGCGAAATTCAGGTCAAGGTCAGGTTGCATAAGATCAAAATTTGAAATTGATAAATATAAATAAAAAGTCATATTTCTTGACCAGTTTTGTCTAATAAATACAGTGGTGGCATTTACTTGCCTGTATCTGGTAATTAAAAGCCATAAAATACAATTTCAACTAATTACGTCATTAGTTAATCATACTTGGGAGCCATAAGTCAGTCAAAAATAAAGATTTTACTTTGAAATTTGGTGTGGGTATCGTTCATACTTTGTTATCCAATATATATTCCGTTTTTTCATATCTTTGAAAACATAGATTTTGTGGGATTTTTCCTAAGCAAATATTTTTTTTTGGTCAAAAACTAACAAAAATGGAAATCCGAGATAGCCATTTTGAAGAAAATGCCATTTTCTTTCATTTTACTTTTTCGCAATTTGCTTTACAACTCGATTTTCTACGGTAAAAATGTATCGTTTTTCCACCAAAAATGGCATGACCTGACGTCACTAAAACGTCATTATCTCCCAAACTATTTCACTAATTTGAATGACATCAGTTGGGCAAACTACGGGAAGGTGATCTAAAAATAATCGATCAAAAATTAGGTCGGTACGTCATCAAAATGGGCGGAGCATCCCCTTATAAGGAGATCCGATCTAAAAATGTATTGTTTTCCTGACATTCACACTTTCAAACACCATATCACCCCTCAAAAAATGTCCATCACCCCTGGATTTTTTTCCGGTTAAAACTGCACGAATCGCGCTATCATATGTTCTTGTACTTGTATTATCAGATCCCTACTTTGGCAGATATGGCCAAAAAAAGGGTCGGCGATCTCAATTTCGGCACTCACAACAGCCTCAGCGATCTAAATTTTGATTCGCCACCTGACTTCACGATCTAAAATTGGATTAGCCAGCTGACGATCGATCTAAACAATTATTTCACGCTGTGGTCGTTGCGTCGCGGAATCAATATTTAGATCGTCATTTACAGTGGAATAAGGACAATTGCGGAATCTGGTCACATTTATTATTTCGATATATTGATGGACAACATGTTCTCCAGCACTTTTTAACCTCCGAGTATGCGTATGTTGCTCCGAATTGGCCTAATGACATAGGCCTCACAGTTTGATACTGCATGTATGTCCAAATATGGGCATAACCAAATCTAAAAATTGATTGATCTATTTTTGATCGCCTCTCTGTAGTTTGCCCAACTAACATGTTGAGAGAAGTCGTAAAATGGATGCAACATAAGGTACTGAACGTTTCAAGTCAATATTTATCATAGTTTTCAAGATATTGAGAAAATCCGGTAGTGGACAGATTCTGCCCCCCCCCCCCCTCCTCCGGGGTGCGGCTTAAGGAAGTGGCATATTTGACCCGTTTAATTGACATATTGGATTGGCGCCCCTCTGGACCATGCCGCCCCCGTCACCGAGGAAATATACCGCCCTCGGACCTGAAGCCCCCTGCCTTAGAAAATCCTGGATCCGCCACTGACTCAATAACCATTTGACACTGCAAATATGAAGCAGACTTTCAGTATCCGAACTGGTAACGCAACAAAGGGCACATATGTGATCGTTGATTGATTAATGATTAGTTTTATATCGAATTATTAAACAGGAGCAACGACTTGATACCCCTGGTCTCATGCCTGGGGCATAAGCGTGTAAGAGTGAGAGTTTAGATTTACAGTACGTTGTTCCTGAGTTCCTGTCACTGAAACACACGGCAGCTATGTTTTCCTCTTATAGGTATACGCAAAGTTCGATGTGCCGAGGAGTGCGTACTCTTGCCCACCCTGCCGGGCAAGAGGACGCAAATTCAAGGTTTACGAAAAGTGCCTGAGGCCATTCTTAAATATGTCGGTTCGTCATTCTAATCGTGGCCGATGAGAGATAATTGATTGGACTTCATGTAGCGACACTCACGACAGATGCCAGTCAGTGCCAGAAAACGTAAGCAATATGCACTAAGTGCGTACTCTTACCCGACTTTCCCCTATCTCGCATGTCAGATACTTTCCAATGATTGGGCTCATAGGCGTAGGAGCAGAGGGGGGGGGGGGTGGAGGGCGGCATGGCCCCCTCACTTTTCGGCAATTTTTTGGCTAAAATCTGATATTTTGCTTGGTAAGGAAAGTTTTTGATGGCAAAAGGTTCGCCAAGACGAGAACAGCCCCAATCTGCAAAGGAATCTTCCATGGGGGTTGGAGGTTCTCTCAAAACGAGATCAAAGTTTCACTGCCCCCCCCCCCCCTTTCGTGACGTACCTACGTCCCTGGTTAGGATTGCTCAAGTCTAACCGCCGTAAATTATACTACCGTAACACATGATACTGCATGGGTAGACTGTACCGCAATACAAGAATTACTCTAACCGCCGTAAATTAGACTGTACCGCAACACAGGATACTGAATGGGTAGACTGTCCCGCCATACATCAACATTCCTGTAGCTTCAACATTCCTGTCAGCTGTAGACTACCAGCATTCTAGAATGCAGGGCAAGGTGCATTGTGATAGCTTTGATTTTAAAAGTGTTTCTATTCTCATTTAATTTAAGTTGTTGGCGATTTTGAGTTCCGGTCGCTCATTAAGCACAGGTGTAGAATGTCGCAAAACAGGGCACTGGCCAGACGTGTATTTTTCACCGCTCCATGACCGATGTGAGTAACACAACACAGGAGCAGACAGGGCATTATATATGGCACCTTAAACTTAACATGGATAAACGGTTGCTTAACATGGATAATTCAGTGCTTTAGCGGTGATCAAAGAACGCGTATTACTTCATAACCAGTAAAACGCCTTTTTGGGTGATGACCGAGCGGGCGCGCACTGGGCGCAAACAGGTTGGAAATATGAAACGGTACGGGAGCACACGTTTTAGTAACACATAGTCCTTTTAGTCCTTTTAGTCCTCCATAAAAATTGTCAGGGCTCCATACATGCTAACATAAAATTTAGTTTTTACCGAGCGGGCGCGAAGCGCCCGTGAGGTTTCTCGTCAACTTACTAGACACATTTACATTTGACCCGGCCCGACCCGGTCCGACCCGGCCCGACCCGGCCCGACCCGGCCCGACCCGGCCCGACCCGGCCCGACCCGGCCCGGCCCGACCCGGCCATACATACGCTTTTTTCGGAAGCTAATAACTTTGCAACCACTGCCCCGATTGAGATTGGGTTTTCACCATTGGTATATAGGTCCATCAAATACATTTTGTTTTTGGTATGGTACGTTCTGATAGAGGTGGTACCACAGCGCGTGGCAGTTGGCACGCGCGAACGTCGAAATGAACAAAAAAAACTGCAAAAATGATTCTTGATAAAAAATGGCTGTATTATTCTAAGCACCAGTAAAACACATTTTTGGGCGATGACCGAGCGAGCGTGCTCTGGTAAACCTAAAACAGGTTTGAAATATGAAACGGTAAGGGAGAACACGTGGTAGTAACACAGTCATTTTAGTCCTCCAGAAAAATTGCCAGGCCTCAATGCATTTCCAACATAAAAATTAAGTTGTATTTAATTGTTCATGATCTCTTTTCTCAAATCCGCCAAAAGGGAGTACGTCCTGAGCGCTGCATGCTTCAGCGTATAAATTAATGCTTAGAATAATACAGCCATTTTTTTTTATCAAGAATCATTTTTGCAAGGTTTTTTGTTCATTTCGACGTTCGCGTGTGCCAACTGCCACGCGCTGTGGTACCACTTCGATCAGAACGCACCATACCAAAAATAAAATTTATTTGATGGACCTATCCAATGGTGAAATCCCAATCTCAATCGGAGCAGTGGTTGCGAAGTTATTAGCTTCCGACAAGCGTCTGTATGTCCGGGTCGGGCCAGGTCAAATGTAAATTTGTCTAGTAAGTTGACGAGAAACCTCACGGGCGCTTCGCGCCCGCTCGGCAATGAACATTCCATACTCATCTGACCTACGATGCAACGGTTGTTCTTCTATCCACGTTGTAGATTTATTAAACATGCCAACAACAATATTAACCCATTATTCAGATTTACTTCCATAAGGCATCTTGGTTATATAATTGAAAGCGTAAAATATGAGCAAATTTTACAGCATCGAATAAGCATGCACTCAAGATTTTCCAACAGGCTTACAATGCCATGCATCCAGGATT
Source organism: Chirona hameri (assembly GCA_036785665.1). NCBI lineage: Eukaryota > Metazoa > Arthropoda > Thecostraca > Balanomorpha > Balanidae > Chirona > Chirona hameri. Next base: position 15,066 of record JAXIVJ010005005.1, read on the forward strand.
TTGGATGCGGAAGCTGAGCTACCAATGCCACATATGGGAATCTTCAATGGCTGGAATGCGGAATGAGTTATTGGATAACTCGGCCGCACATGACTTCAAGCAAGGACAGCCTTGGACCAAAATAGTAACTGGTTTATATCCTACCCAACTGACGATGCGCTCAAGCGATATGAAAGAAATGCAGTCGATTTATCAGTTGCTGGTACACGAGGTAAAAAATACTGAGTTTTATCTCGTGACGTGGCAATTATTGTTCTGGCTAAATTCGTCATGATAATGGTGATTGATTTGAATGATGCCTACAACATTTTCCCATAAATGCATATTGGAAACCTTTCCATTAAAGGGGGTCACCTTGAAAGTTGTCTTGAAATTTGACTATACGGGGTATTTCGAGCTGAAAAAAACGAATATGGCATTTGTTTGGACGATAGATGGATATCCGTCCAACAATGGGCATGTTTCTCTTTTCTCCTTCATGGCCATACAAACTTCATGACAATTATGACGTCATGCATATGGTAGCTTGGATATGTAAACTATTGCACACAATAACGACGGACTTTACGCATATATAAGCAGGCTGCTTGTAACGTAAACAACCGTTGTGAGGACCCGAAACAAGTTTCGTGCCCCGATCGGGGCACGAAACAGCGTCTTCTAAAAATGGCCCACTAGTCCTGTGTCGAAATTACATAGCGTAGTGAGGTAATTATTTCACCACAACCCGTTGTTTTCAACCTGCTCTACAAATCTGCTATATCAGTTCAAAATCCCATGTTTAAAGGTGAACTATTCCCTTTTAGTCAAGAACCCAAACCAGCTCTGCAGTGAAGTGATAAATACTAAAGGTAGTCAAGCTTAAACTGGAAGTGACTTAAGAAAGCACAAGGAAAGTTAACTACTTCAGCATAATTTGTTCAGTTTATTTGATCAAGTTGATATGGTTGACAGTTCGCCATTGGGCAGCCAGACTCGGCGTCTCTGAGCCCTCTCCCCCGAAACGGCCGGCGTCTGTCTGAGTGACGACTGCTCCATCCAGGTACCAGGCTTCGAGCCCTCTCCTCCGAAACGGCCGGCGCCTGTCTGAGTGACGGCTGCTCCATCCAGGTACCAGGCTTCGAGCCCTCTCCTCCGAAACGGCCGGCGCCTGTCTGGGTGACGGCTGCTACACCCCGGTACGTACCAGGCTCCGAGCCCTCTCCTCCGAAACGGACGGCGCCTGTCTGAGTGGCGGCTGCTCCACCCCGGTACCAGGCTCCGAGCCCTCTCCTCCGAAACGGCCGGGGCCTGTCTGAGTGGCGGCTGCTCCACCCCGGTACCAGGCTCCGAGCCCTCTCCTCCGAAACGGCCGGGGCCTGTCTGAGTGGCGGCTGCTCCACCCCGGTACCAGGCTCCGAGCCCTCTCCTCCGAAACGGCCGGGGCCTGTCTGAGTGGCGGCTGCTCCACCCCGGTACCAGGCTCCGAGCCCTCTCCTCCGAAACGGCCGGGGCCTGTCTGAGTGGCGGCTGCTCCACCCCGGTACCAGGCTCCGAGCCCTCTCCTCCGAAACGGCCGGGGCCTGTCTGAGTGGCGGCTGCTCCACCCCGGTATCAGCGCTGTACGCCATTAGCTTGGGCGGCGTCTCTCCGGGTTTAACGCCGGCTGAGCCGCGGACGGCGGTGCCCTTGAACGCTGAACAGTCGGATTATCGTGCTAAATTCACGGATGGCGCTGCATTTACGTGTCTGAGTCGTGACACCGGGTGGTGGAGATTAGCCACTTCGCGGGTAGTTGGTTGCAAGGTGGTTTTAAAAAAAACACTGCGCTTCCTTGCTACTAGAGGTAAAATGTGACATCACCAAAAACCTGCGGTATTTGGAGGTCACGAAGCAGAATATCTGGAAATGGAGATAATTTTCTATCACGCAATTATTGTATGAGATGGTCTGTTTTTCAGGTTTTAGATACCATTCAACTTCAAGTCGAAGATGATTTGCCGGACAGTGTTCCAAATGCTGCCCTTACGTCACTAAAAACAACACTTTTAAAAAGGTCCAATTTGAAATAGAAAGCGATATTGTAGGAAGGATAAATGAAATCTGGGAAAAAATTAACAGCTTATCATATTCATTTCAAATAGTTCCTAAACCAAATTAACTAATACAAATATGACATGTGAGACACCACGTTGTTGACAAACCTATGTTTTTCAGACAATACTCGTTGATTTTTAAAGTTTACAGTTGAAGAAGCATCCAGCAAACGAAAGAGACATGGTGAGGGTGCCACTCGGGAGCATTCGCGTACCAAACGCGTGATTTGTGTTTACAGCAGTGTCGAAACACGAGAGTCGGTATTGCCTGGACCGCTTTAGCCGACAACTTTGGCAGATATGCTATCTTTACAGGTAGTTCAACATGATATTTTTAGCTCCAATTCTTAAGTGCAAACGGGTTCCATATTTAATGATGACGTCACATGGCCCTGGGCGGAGCTCGCCACACGGCTCGTTGTGACGTCACCGCAAGGGCGACTGACACATTTATTAAATAGAACATACACAACACGATTACCTCTAATAGCTTCATGGACAATGCGAACATGTGGCAGCGTTGAAGGAGTTGGTTGTGACAGTTCTGTATGATTTAATACTCGTAAATCGGAGACCACATCAAAAGCATACACCACACAATCCGTCATTCTCTGCAACACCTGTCAAGTTCCTGATCGCGGATAATTTACCGCAGCATTTCATGCTGCGGTATTTATTCGCTGTTTATTCGCTCAAGGAAAGAGTTTCAGTTCTACTTTGCGACGGAAATCTGCTTCAGCCATCAGATACAATATATGGTCCTGCTCATTTATGCTGCAAGAGTTCAAAACAGTCATGCCCACTGCCTAGTTGGACACCCATCCCATGCATTGAGAGTTACTAATTAAAGGGACATTCCCACCTTTCTGAAATTTTCAAATATACGCCGGTTGTAGTGCACAAAATAGGAAGTAAATGCTGCTTAAAACGGTTATCCCGCGCACTGCAGGGGGTTGATTTCCCCCCCCTCAGGTTTTTCAAGGATAGCGAAAAAACGGCGGCGCGCAGCGCCGCCGGGTTTTGATACACCTGTTAGGACATCAATTGCGCACACTTTGAGAAAAAAAATATTATCGGGTCATCTCAGGTCAGGCCACCAGACCAGGTCAAGTGACCCCACCACCAAAAATGTTTGCAGTTGTGCCAAAGCCAGAGTTTTTCATAGATCAGGTTGAAACTTACAGGATGTCATGAGGACATTAGTACTTACAATTCGTATAACTCGGAATTTTGATATCGGTGACCTAAGATCAGGTCAATTTCGTAACCTCCCCATAATAAGTCAATGGGGAAATATACAAATGCTTCCTATTTCAAGGATATGCATGGTACTAGTCCAATTACTTCTGGATCATGTTATTATAGGATATTCTTGATGATCCAAGTGTAAGTTTTGTTCAGTGACCCCTATTGGGTCATTTGAGGTCATGCGAGGTCACCATCACTTTTTTTGTCAATAACTCTCGACATAATGAAGATAGAGAAGTACAACAGACATCAATGTGTTTGTCTCGTCGAGACACGTCTTCCCATATGCAACATGCCCTACTTGGGTCACCACTTGACCTTGACCTTAGGTCAAATTGGTAAGTTGAATTAACAAGGTCACTATATATATCATTCAAATCGCCTTGACAAGATAAACACAATGGCGTAAACAGTTTTCCGTTATCTTTATTAAGTAAAAAGTTAATAGCAAAACACGATTTAGCAAAACCGGCATTTGTTTCCTTTTTGACCTCTGGCGCCTCAAATATTGACCTGAGATCAAATCTGAGGACACTTTAGCGATTACAAATTTCACTGGCTGGCGTTTGCTTTTTCCGTTTGTTTCTAACTATCATCATTTCTGAGATATATGGGAATTTCTGGAGCGATGTCCTAAAACAGGAAAAACTGGAAAATTTGACCTTTGATGACCTCTGGTGACCTCAATTTTGACCTGACTTAAAAAAACACTGAAATACTTTCGATAGAACATGTATGAAGCTATCAAATGCCTTTTTCCGCTTCTCGCTACATTGCTTAGTTTTCGAGATCTCAGGGGGGCGGAAATCAACCCCCCCTGCAGTTCGTGTTCGGCGCAAAGCCCCTGCAGTGCGCGGGTTATGATATCTTTTCTCTCTCGAAAACGTCACTTAACTTGGTACAAATTACGTTTATTTTTATTTTGGGTGATGACGTCATTAATGAGCAATAGAGAAAACATTTAAGCTGCCAAATGATATGGCACAATGTTTTCAGACACTACTTGCGACTTTAATACCAACAAGTCTTTTCTTATCACGGGTTTCGAAAATAAGCCCTTTCGAGAGAAAAAATGAATGGAAACGAAAATCACAACATAATTATTAAATATATCGATAGGAATATAGGGGCCTGTTGGTAAATGCAATAGCATGATCATAGCAAATCCAAACAAACCAGACCCTCAAGGTTTATCTCTAAACAGGTACACACGGCAGTGACGAGAGATGACGTCATCGGAACAAAACTACCAAACAGCTATGCAAGGTTAGGTCAGTTACAAAGTAATAATTTAAAAATGAATATAAATTTAGGTTCACGATGAGATTTGTAAAGGTTACTGCAGTATATCGACAACGATGACATTATACAAATTTGCTCATAATAATCCAAGACCATTTCAATGAACGATGTCATCATATTCAACTTACTTCACATATCGAACAACAACATCATGTTGAGAAAAGCAAAAACAAAATAAAAGATAAAGTCCTAATGAACTGGCAGGAACGGGCCACGCCCATATCAGTGTCTCCTCAAATCCACCTGACTAACCCAAACACACACGATTGGCATCACGCTCACTTCCACTTGCCACACCGCTGATCGTACCTGAGACGCTCACAGCCAGCAGAACAACCACACACTTCCACATGTCTTCACTGGTGATGCTGGGAAGCCACGGAGAATCGCCGAGACGAGCCGCTGCGTGCCGTGTTTCGGGGCCGGTGAACCGCTGCGTGCCGTGTGACGGGGCCGGTGAGCGCGTCCCGTGCCGGCAGCGGAGGCGATATGAGTGCCAACTGGCCGGCTGCCGGCGACAGCAGCGGCTGAGTGCCGGCGGCAGCTACCCGGGGGGAGGGGGGGGGGGGGGGGCGCTGCCGTTCTGAAACGCCGCACCGACCGTGAACAGACCACCGGAATGTGACGACCGTCAGCGGCTGCGGCACCCACGCAAAGCACGGACGGGAAGAGTTGTGCCCGCCAAGGTCGTACCCATGGTGCGCAGACAGGCTGAATGGTTCCTGATCTGCCGAGATCCCAGTCACGGCTACTGTGGGATTTATTGACATATCTTAACTCTATTCCTGTTCAATTTTCATGCAAAAACTATGTGATTTTGACGATCCCCTTTGATACGTCCAAGCGAATCGATTGTAGCGTTCTCATATTGTAGTGTCAAATTGTAGCGTCCCCATATCCTTATAATTATTGCGGGATATGGATTCAAATGAATCGTCGTGGCATTACATACTCGTATTTACATTGCACCCACTTCACCGGAAGCAGGAATTGCCATAGACCGATATAAAGGTAGAAAGTGAAGTCGGTGAAATAATCTGAAAATCCTATTGTCGTGCATTCTGCCCCAATACTTCGAAATCTTATCGAAGCCGAATAAAAAGGAAGCAAACAATCAACGGAGAACTGACAAATAAAGCATGATTTTATCCCGTGATTTTATCCTCCAAACTGCCGTATGCAAACAGACACAAAAATACAAACATTCTCCAACAAATACAACTCATATATGAACACAATAGATGACATGCACATAATTCGCCGGCAGTCGACCTTACGAGCCCGGCGACCCCCTGTCGATGAGCTCACGGTGCCGTGCGCACTGCATTAGGGTCGCATGCCGGCTTGTTGGCGCCGGGATGAGCGCCGACCAGCAGATGAGATCACCCAGTCGATCCAGTCATCAGGATGATGGCCGCCCACGCAGCAGCAACAGGGCCCACGCAGTTCCGCGCCACACGGCCAGTCAGGGTTCATGCCAGAGGTGGCGAACAGGTGCTGAGTAGTGTAAATAAATGTTGAAGACCTGTTTTTCTTGACATGCAACTAAACATGCTTTGATTGACATGTCAGTATGTGTTTGTTATTCGGGTTTGATGACGGCACAACTACTACAGTCACGTGCCGTCGGGCACGCTCAGCCTGTTTCCTAGTGGAGGCCAGATACAGGAGGTCCGTCGGGCACGCTCAGCCTGTTTCCTAGTGGAGGCCAGATACAGGAGGTCCGTCGGGCACGCTCAGCCTGTTTCCTAGTGGAGGCCAGATACAGGAGGTCCGTCGGGGCATCGAACACCGATCCGTGGCACAGGAGGCAGTGATCACACCCCTGCGTCAGCCTGTCACCTTGCATGTATATTCCCCAAGCACAGGCACGTAGCCAAGGCCCCCCTCCCCCCCCCCCCTGGAGGCCAGGAGGGCCCTTTTTGGCGCGCACAGCGCGCCAAAAAGGGCTGACGAGACCGCGCGAAGCGCTGTATCATGGTCTCTTTACCACGCGAAGGGTGGTCTTTAGAGAATTTAGAGCACTTCAGAGACGCTTTAGGGCCACCAGGACCCTCTCTGAAAGACCAGAGGGCCCCTAAACGTTCAAAAGAGCCATGTGCATGTCAGAAGGGCCCCTGGCCAGACCGAAAGGGCCCCTGAGCGGATCAGAGGGCCCCTGGACACGTCGAATGGGTCCCTAGCCAGCACAGAGGGGACCCTGGGCAGGTCGAGAGGCCCCTGAGCATGTCGGCAGGGCGACAAAGCGGCCAGCGCAGTCCCTTGCCAGGTCATAAGGGCCCTGAGCAGGTTGGAGGGCCCTCGACAGACCAGATGGCCCCTGGGAAGTTAAAAAGGCCCCTGTGCAGGTAAGAGGGTCCCTGATCAGACCAAAAGGGCCCATAGGTGGGTCAGAAGCGCCCATGAACATGCCAAATGGGCCCCTAGTCAGCACGGAGGGGCCCCAGGGCAGGTCGGAGGGCCCTCGGAGCATGTCGCAAGGCGACAAAGCAGCCAGCGCAGTACCTTGCCAGGTCGGAAGGACCCCTCAGAAGGCTGGAGGGCCCCTGGAGAGACTAGAGGCCTCCTGGGAAGCTCAAAGGGCTCCTGGAAAGTTCAAAGGGCCCCTGTGCAGATCGGAGGGGCCCCTGACCAGACCGAAAGGACCCCTGGGCGGGTAAGAAGGGTCCCTGAACATGCCGAATTGCCCCCTAACTAGCACGAAGGGGCCCCAGGGCAGGTCGGAGGGCCCATTGAGCATGTTGGCAGGGCGACAAAGCAACCAGCGCAGTCCGACCATTATTTTTCCATCATTGTAACGTGCCTGTCATCCGTTTTGTTTGGCCCTTTCAACGATCTGGAAGGTGGCCTTTCGAGGCGCCTCCCCCCCTGGACGAAATCCTGGCTACGTGCCTACCCAAGCACCATCTAAAAGAATTAATCCTGAACAGTATCCATTAGATAAACATCGTTCGCGATTTGTCTATTCATTCAACAACGCAAGCGCTTAATCGGCTCAATCGCATGCGTTCCGAAAGAATCGCCCTAACCTGCATCAGCCTCGGCTTTAATGGCATTGACGGAAGACGATTAATGTGCGATATGTCTTAAGACATTCCGAATTTCAGCTTTACTGGAAAACGCCAGCGTAAATGTCACAAGTACACATGACTCTGCAGGTGATCGCTCAAGGACACGAAATGTGATAGTGATGCGCACCACCAAGCTTTATAATATCGTCTCAATGCTAGAAGTATTTTATCGTCCGTAATCTATCATCTGTAGTCAATTGTCAGCTGTCAACTGACACCTGTCAGCCGTCAGCCGTCAGCCGTCAGCCGTCAGCCGTCAGCCGTCAGTCATCAGTCATCAGTCATCAGTCGTCAGTCGTCAGTCGTCAGTCGTCAGTCGTCAGTCGTCAGTCGTCAGTCGTCAGTCGTCAGTCGTCAGTCGTCAGTCGTCAGTCGTCAGTCGTCAGTCGTCAGTCGTCAGTCGTCAGTCGTCAGTCGTCAGTGTCCAGTCGTGCAGTCGTGCAGTCGTGCAGTCGTGGTCGTCAGTCGTCAGTCGTCAGTCGTCAGTCGTCAATCGTCAGTCGTCAGTTGTCAGTCGTGTCCCAGCGTCGAAAGTTGAATTGAAGGCTGATTAACTCATAGTAAAATTAATTACCGTGAACTCAAGAGAACATAAGGGTGGCCACATTCCCCAATACATAAAACGCCCACAAATAACGCCCACAAATGTCGTATGAGTCACCATATCAGCTGCAGCATTGTGACCGAACCAGGGGTGTAGTTTCGCAAAATCAGTTGGGGGGGGGGGGGGGCTCAAAACAGATTCAGGCACGTATCCAGGATTTTTCTCAGGGGGAGGGAGGGGGGGGGGGGGGGGGCGTCAATAGTAGAATCAAATTTTGCTCCTCAGCCAGGGGGAGGGGGGAGGGGGTCGTCAGCAGGTCGCATTTTATCTAGTGTACATTTTTTTGCTCAGGGTGTGGGTGTGTGTGTGTGTGTGGGGGGGGGATTTCTCCCGTGCCACCGTGCCCCCCCCCCCCTTGGCTACGTCCCTGTTCAGGTTCAACCAGTGATGGGGATCTAGGGTTCTAGTTTGGTATCGTGTTTCGAATTTCGCTACAAATTTCAATAGTACGAGTACTTTTAAAAACATACATTTGTCTACCAATTTTTCGTTTGAGGGGGCAATTGCCCATTTTGCCCAACCGTTGATCCGCCACTGGGTTCAACCTAGCGTACCAAAGATTTGTCTTATCGGATTTGGTCATCAACAACTAACGATCTAGTCTTAGGTGTCAGAAAATATCTCATTAGTTTTGATTTGGCCCATGTTTCTTCTCTTTTTGCTTATATTTATTGCTGGAGCCACGGACAACAGCCAAATCGTTGATTTTTGACGCGATAATGTTAATGACTATTTCTTTTACGAAACGTCGCACTTTCCTTTAGAATAGCTAGCATGGTCGCGCCCAACAATCATCGTCAATCTCGACAGGAGAATTTAGCTCAACTAAGCCACCCTATGCAAAATGTGTTTGCAGTTGTGTGCCTTTCTCGCCTTTGGGAACATTTTGCCATCTCAAATTTTCATCATCACGCAAAATACAAATGGCAAAAATACGAAAAAATTAGGGCCATGCCCCGCCCGCCCCCCCCCCCCCCCCCTGCACTCCCTGTCAGTGGCGGCGGATCGTATTTTCGGATGGGGGCAAAGCAATCTCCAAGGCCCCCGAAGCGTCAGGGCCCCTTTGAAGGACTGAGGGCCCATTCGCCTGTTACTAAACGGGGGAGATGTAAATTAGCGACCGAGTGCACCCTCGGGCCGATCAAAGACCCTCGTCCTCGAGCCGACTAAATGCCACTTAGGCCGACCAAGGGTCCTTCAGACCGATCGAAGGCTCCCTCAGGTCCACCGAAGGCACCTCAGGCCGACCAAGGGTCCTTCAGACCAATCGAAGGCTCACTCAGGTCCACCGAAGGCACCTCAGGCCGACCAAGGGTCCTTCAGACCGATCGAAGGCTCCCTCAGGTCCACCGAAGGCACCTCAGGCCGACCAAGGGTCCTTCAGACCAATCGAAGGCTCACTCAGGTCCACCGAAGGCACCACAGGCCGACCAATAGCCCCTCAGGCCGATTGAGGGCCACATCGGGCTGGTTGAGAGCCATCTCAGGCCGACTGAGGCCCCTCTAAGGCCGACTGAGGGGCCTCTAAAGCCGGCCGAGGGTCCTCTCAGGCCGACTAAGCGCCCTCTCAGGCCATCCGAGGGTCATCCCAGGACGACCAACGGTCCCTCAGGCACAGGCAGACTGAGGGACCCTCGGGCCATCCGAGGGTTATCCTAGGACAACCAAGGACCCCTCAGACCGACTGAGGGTCACCTCAGACTGACTTAGGGCCCCTCAGGCTGACTGAAGGCCCCTCAGACCATCCGAGGGCTCTTCTAGGACGACTAAGGGTCCCTCAGGCTGACTGAAGGACCCTCAGATCATCCGAGGTCTTTCCTAGGACGACCAATGGTCCCTCAAGCTGACTCAAGGCCCCTCAGGCCATCTGCGGGCTATCATATCCTAGGACAACCATGGACCCTTCAGACCGACTGAGGGCCATCTCAGACTAACTGAGGGCCCCTTCAGGCTGCCTGAATGTCACTCAGATCGATTGAGGGGCTTCTCAGGCCGACCGAGTGCCCCCTCAGGCCGACTGAGGGCCTCCTCAGGCCGTCTGAGGGCTCCCTAAGGCTTACTGAGGGCCCACTCAGGCCGACTGAGTGCCCCTCAGGCCGACCGAGAGCACCTCGGGCAGACTGAGGGCCTCATGCCGACTGAGAGCCCCACGGGGAGGCTAAGGGCCATCTGAGGCCGACTGAGGGCCCCATCGGGCAGACCGATGGCCCCTCCGGCAGACTGAGGGCCCCTTCAGGCTGACCGAGATCTCACTAAGAACTACGAGGTCCGACCGAGGGTCCCCTCAGGTTGTTCGAGGGCACCTTGATGGCTCTCGGGTCAATTTCTTTTCTCGGTCAAAAATATAAATCAATATTTGCACAATATTTTCCTCATTGCAAATTGATGGGGGCAAACACGTATATTTGCTCTCAAACTTCTTGACTGGGAGGGCAGCTACCCTGCCCCCTTTTCCGCCGCCCCTGCCCCTCCCCCGTTCCTATGCCTATGGTTTAATGGTTTGCATATCTGCAATGCTTTTTAGAGATGAGGAAAAACGAAAAACGGTGGTGCGAATGTCTCTGTTTTTCTTTGCTCACCTTATACCTCATCTTAAGCCGCAATTTTGTATCTTGAGAGGACTCCTCTTGTGCAATTTTGTTCTTGCGGATTTGAGCTTTTCTAGTCTTTGGGTAACTTTTACTCTATCACATTTCCATTGCTTAATACAATGAATAGTTTCAACACAAATCCTGACCCAAAAGCCCTTTGGCCCTGTAAGAGACGTCTTTAAAAGTCGATGCCAATGGTCCAGGGCCGGTCCTTCTATATATTACAGGCCAGCTGAGATCAGGGGCTCCGCCACATGGAGGGGGACGTGCCCCTCCCCCCACACACATTTTCGGATTTTAACATTACACCTATGGGCGTTGCATGGAAATAATCGACTTCAGAATGCCTCCGTCTCTCCCCCCCCCCCCCCCCCCCCAACTTTCGGAAGGTGGCGGCGCCCTTGACTGAGATCAGAGATGTACAAATACATATAACATATTTCCCACAAGGCAAACCAATTGTTGAAAACCAAACGGCATCAGTTTAATCATAATAACAGAGACAAATATGGCGCAGCTATGCCAAAATCTGCGCATGTAGCTTGCCTTTGTTGTGGCATTGACATTTGTTTGGATGTCCTCTGTTTTCCAATATTTGTGCTTTGATTTTGCAAGTTTTGGGTTCTTCGGTATTGGAAATTGGATCTATATTTTTCTTTTCTCTAAAATGACCTAAACTGACATGCCTCTCCACTTTTGATCCCCCTGACCTTAATTTACCTTGTGAAACATATTTGTATTGCTGGTAATGCTGGAACATTATGAGGAAATTGAAGGTTCTGATTCTTATCACTCATACTTGTACTTGTTAGGCCTACCTATGATCATTCATGTTTTTGTTCCAGCCTATGATGATCAGTGTGCTGTGAGATGGTCAAATCATATTTGTTTTATTTTTCATAGTGTCATTTGCATAACCATAATTGTACTCAAAATCTGCACACCGTTGGCTAATGTGAAGGTGGAGTATGATGCTTGTCCTTGCTGATGTTCTTGTTGATGCCTGTTGTGGATTATACAAATTATGATGCTTGTTCGTTAACCAGGACTTTTGCTCATTTTACTATGTACATATTTCATTAAGTGCCATATTTTAATGTGTGTGTACATGATTGTTTATTATTTAGGCTACCTGGTTGTCAATAAATAGTGTTGATCTTTAGTTTGTATATTAAGTAATATGTTAAATCTGTTTTGTTTTCACTTCTTTTTTCTTTCATACTGTTTTGTTTGTCTAATATTTATTCTGTAAAGTTGTGGGGGGGGGCTAACTGACAAGTTGGGGGGGGGCTGAAACACAATTGGGGCTGAAGCCCCCCCCCCCCCCCTCCCCCACTGAATAGGATCCTACGCCCCTGGACGGAGCTCTCTGCCACTACTGTGCAACTATTGATGCAGACGCCGACAGCACCTGGCGTGCCGGAAGACGCCCCGAGGTGCGCGACCTGCCGATATCGGCTCGGGGGTTATCGCACCATTAATCTGAGGTGATTGCCCGAGTTACGATCGAACACCGCCTCGGGCGTGGTCACCCGATGCTAACAGCTCAGCTATTCACAGCCTGGGGCACGATGTCGGCCGTACCTCCTGGTCGGGGCAGTGGGTACGAGCGGCGCGCTCCGCTGACGGAACAGGGAGTGCAGAGGTGACCTACCCTACCTCGATTCACGTCTCAAACACACGAGAGACGGCAGTGGCACTCAAAACTTGCCGAATGGAGGCGTGAAGATGTGTGTCGGTGTGTCGGTGTGTCGGTGTGTCGGTGTGTCGGTGTGTCGGTGTGGTGTGCGTGTGTGCGTGTGTGCGTGTGTGCGTGTGTGCGTGTGGCGTGTGCGTGTGCGCGTGTGCGCGTGTGCGCGTGTGCGCGTGTGCGCGTGTGCGCGTGTGCGCGTGTGCGCGTGTGCGCGTGTGCGCGTGTGCGCGTGTGCGCGTGTGCGCGTGTGCGCGTGTGGGTGACACCGCCTCGGGCGTGGTCACCCGATGCTAACAGCTCAGCTATTCACAGCCTGGGGCACGATGTCGGCCGTACCTCCTGGTCGGGGCAGTGGGTACGAGCGGCGCGCTCCGCTGACGGACAGGGAGTGCAGAGGTGACCTACCCTACCTCGATTCACGTCTCAAACACACGAGAGACGGCAGTGGCACTCAAAACTTGCCGAATGGAGGCGTGAAGATGTGTGTCGGTGTGTCGGTGTGTCGGTGTGTGCGTGTGTCGGTGTGTGCGTGTGTGCGTGTGTGCGTGTGTGCGTGTGTGCGTGTGCGTGTGGCGTGTGCGCGTGTGCGCGTGTGCGCGTGTGCGCGTGTGCGCGTGCGCGTGCGCGTGCGCGTGCGCGTGCCCGTGCGCGTGTGCGTGTGCGTGTGTGTGTGTGTGTGTGTGTGTGTGTGTGTGTGTGTGTGTGTGTGTGTGTGTGTGTGTGTGTGCGTGTGTGCGTGTGCGCGTGTGCGCGTGTGTGCGTGTGTGTGTGTGTGTGTGTGTGTGTGTGTGTGTGTGTGTGTGTGTGTGTGTGTGTGTGTGTGTGTGTGTGTGTGTGTGTGTGTGTGTGTGTGTGTGTGTGTGTGTGTGTGTGTGTGTGTGTGTGTGTGTGTGTGTGTGTGTGTGTGTGTGTGTGTGTGTGTGTGTGTGTGTGTGTGTGTGTGTGTGTGTGTGTGTGTGTGTGTGTGTGTGTGTGTTGTGTGTGTGTGTGTGTGTGTGTGTGTGTGTGTGTGTGTGTGTGTGTGTGTGTGTGTGTGTGTGTGTGTGTGTGTGTGTGTGTGTGTGTGTGTGTGTGTGTGTGTGTGTGTGTGTGTGTGTGTGTGTGTGTGTGTGTGTGTGTGTGTGTGTGTGTGTGTGTGTGTGTGTGTGTGTGTGTGTGTGTGTGTGTGTGTGTGTGTGTGTGTGTGTGTGTGTGTGTGTGTGTGTGTGTGTGTGTGTGTGTGTGTGTGTGTGTGTGTGTGTGTGTGTGTGTGTGTGTGTGTGTGTGTGTGTGTGTGTGTGTGTGTGTGTGTGTGTGTGTGTGTGTGTGTGTGTGTGTGTGTGTGTGTGTGTGTGTGTGTGTGTGTGTGTGTGTGTGTGTGTGTGTGTGTGTTAAATAAGGCCCCTTAACTTTAAGTTAAATTAGCCTGGTCCAGTAAACAAATAATATCGAAATTGTTAATTATTTCGTTGAGTCTGTATTGTCATGTGTAAAACCTTAAATAATACATACAAGACCATGGTTCAGCACCTTTGGACATGATTTCGTAATGATGTCATAGATATATGATACAATCTATACTCTAAATTGAGTAAAATGTCATCGAATAAAAAAGTTATATTAAAGGGAATAGTTCACCCTTAACATGGGGTTTGGAACAGAGATAGCAGATTTGTAGAGCAGATCGAAAAATGGGTTGTTTGAAGAAAAAGAAAATAGCTCCCTATGTTAAGTAATTTCGACACAGGACTAGTATCATTTTTCATTTTCCGAAGTTTCGGGTCCGCGAAACTTCGCCGGTAGTATGATGTCATACCCGGTGGCGTCAGAATTGCGTCATACGCAGATTCATACGTCATACGCCGCAAACTAGCCGTAGCCCATTGCCACTAGTTCCGATCACCATAAAACAACACCGATTGTGATTGCCATCCAGTCGGTTCAGTGACCGGGACAGTTGATATTTGAATTTTAATATAGTCTATTTTAACTGTATAACTGTCTATTCTAAAAGACAGTTTCTATTTAAATGCCGTGGGTTCACTGCCGTGATCAGAGACCAAAATGCCGAGAGCACACAAGTGTTCTATCGGCGGGTGCGACCCTGAGTTGAGCTCAACGGTTTTAAGTGGGTACCTAGCAACTTGTTGACCTGATAAATCACCTTGGATAAATCATTGATCATGAAACTGATTTTATACACAAACCAGGTGATTCATATATTTGTTTCATGGAAATGCTTGCATGATTGGTTCTATAGAAATATAATGGAAATAAGGTAAATATTGTACAAGGAAAAGAGAAGTAAGAATCAGATTGATTCGTATATTTTACCCTGAAATTCATTTATTAACCAGCTAGATAAACACTGGACCATGATGGCGCTATTCTTTCACCAGTCGTCCCAGTCGCTTGTCGCGCTATCACGCTGTCCCTGTCCTCAATATTGTATCAACCTTCTTTCTTTTCTTTTTGCAGAATATGCTCTAGAAACCGTCACCCTTGTTGAGGATGCGGAAGCAATCTTCATCGAGGTGACCAGAAGCCAAACTACCTACTTCAGCGCCGCATTGCCACATCTGTGCGATTTGTCAATAAAGCTGATTTAAATCAATAAAGCTGTTTTACCGTTGGCGATGCATTATGGTCACCATGCGAAGGGCTGTTCAGCAGATTGAGATATGGTTGCAAGATTTGAGTTGTGTGGTCAGATGAGGCAGGTGTATCTCGGTCGGGCAGAAACTCAACCAATTTCAAAACTGAAGACTTTTTTCACTTTTCGCCATAACTGTATTTATTGGTACACACACAAAGCATCCACCATTACATGGAGGACCCAGAATCACAAGAATATATAGCCTCAACAGTCAACACCAACAAAATTAGCTACACACATAGATACTAAAAAAAATAGGTTCCAGCATTCGCGTGAATCTTCTCAATAGCTCCACTGGTTTATTTATACAGCCTTGGCTCCACTGTTGTGAAATTACAAGCGAACTCTTCTCTCGTCTTTCTTGAAATAGAAGCGCACAATCGAACACACAATAGCTCCGACTATTGTGTACGGTGCAAGTATTTTAGCGATAGGTTTATCTACCACTTACAACGTAAAAAATCAGACAGAAACTCGCTCCGTTCTGCCAATTTCACAACGGTTGTTTACGTTACAAGCATCCTGCGTATATATGCCTCGAGTCCGCCATTATTGTGTTGAATAGCTTCCATATCCAAGCTACCATATGCATGACGTCATACATTGTCATGAAGTTTAAGTTTATCAATGTCATGAAGGAGAAAAGAGAAACATGTTCATTTCTTGGCGGATATCCATCTATCGTCCACACACATGTCATATTCGTTTTTTCCAGCTCAAAATACCCCGTATAGCCAAATTTTAAGACATATTTCAAGGTGACCTATTTATTCCCTTTAATGAACATAATTATCTTAAGGCAGCCAGAGTCGGCTAAAACACCCAGAAATCGCCAAAGGCATCAAATTCAGCCGCCCAACCCCAACAAAAAACGTTATATTCCTGGTAGTGCTATATTCAGATTTTACATGGTTTCAAAATGTAAGCTAGAACGTTTGGCATTGCACAGATCCATAGCACTCCACATCTCATCCATCTCATCCACACATCCATCCACATAGAAATCCCCACGACTCTGTAGTCTGTTCTTACCGCAATGGCATCTTCCACGAAAAGAAGAGCCTCACACAGGTTGTGGAGTTCTCAAACCTGGTGTTGATATGTTTTGGACCTTTGCCCAGTTGTTTTATCTACCTTGAAACTACAGTTTAAAAAATCTTATCACTGTACCCAGAGGCGGAACTTTTTGTTTTTCGTTGGGGTTGTAATTGAGTCGGCGACCGGGGGGGGGGGGGGGGGGGGAGGGGGGGAAAGTAAAAGCGACTCAAGAAAAAGAAAACACAAACAATGTGCAAAATTGAAAAAGAGTTAAACACTAGAATAGGTTTTATTATCTGTTTGATTTTCACAAACAGTCAAATGCAACGTCTATCATCCCTATTGTATCATTCGACTTTCCATCAAATCATTTAAGCCCATTTTGGGGTATATATGTTATACATATACACGCAATCACTGCGTTCCATAACAATGTCAAGCCAAGGAGGGCATAACAATCAAATTTTAGCACATGTGACCTCATTTGACCTTGGAGATATTAACCTAGGCTAGGGTCATGGAATTTTCACAAAACAGATTCCCCACAGAACCTCACCACCCTACAATTTTCGTTATTGTATTTAAATTCGGGGCCTTTATCTCCCCCCTCTCCTCCAATGCGTGTAGTTTTCAGAAGCCCTCCAGGGCACTTATTAATAAAACCATATACCTCTATACAGTTCTACCTTGCATCTCACATTCTAAAGAACATAGTAATGCACGTTAGTACACACTTAATGCCTTTGAAACGAAGCTATGGATCAAATTACTGATTATGAATCAAACCGGGAATCACCCTCCGGTAAAGGCGAGATAACACCAGAACGTAATATGAGTCATATGAGAGCCATCAATATTAAATACATCGGTGATTACGTGCGAGCGCTTCGAGCTCGCTCGTCCTTCCGTGAAGTAGGGGAAAATCGGAATATGAGCTGCCGGACCCTGCCCGTGGCGACGCTTTTGAGAAGCTCATATCTCGGCAACCGCACGTCCGATTGACACGCGGACTTTTTTGTTGTGTGGCCTCATCCACCCTATATCCTTCTTTGAGACCAGTGTCGATTCAAGTGGGTGACTATCACTGCGCGTGCGCGTGCTGCGTGAGGGGTGTTGAAAAGTGCTTTCTCGCAAAAGCTCCGCAACGGCTGGGCCGATTGTGTGCAAACTTAGTGTGTGGTTACTGGTTAGGGACTCCTCGGCCGCCGCCTTCCCATAAGTCAGGGGTGGGGTGCCTCTGCACGTGCGCACGTGCACACCTCTATCTATATATCAGGAACGGCTGAGCCGATTGTGTTCAAATTTGAGTGTGGTTAACTGGTTAGGGACCTCTCAGCCGCCACTTTCCCACAAGTCAGGTGTGGGGTCCTCTGCACGTGCGCAAGTGCGCGCCCCTTTTTGTATCTCAGAAACTACTTGCCCAATCGAGTTGAAATTTGGTGTGGTATCAGGCAACAGACAACAGTACCTACTAGGAAAGCAGCTCCCTTATGCGTGCGCATACCAACCTCACCATACATTTCCTTCGCGCTCGCTCGTTCATCGCCAACTAGCGCGCCTTACTGGTTATTATTGTTATTTAAAAATCCTTTGGGGATTTTGCGTACCGTTTGCAGTATTTATTTACTTATGCATTTACTGACAATGTTGGGGTTGTAATTTTTGAGGATGCAGTTATAGCTACAACCCCGAAAGTATATAAAGATCCACCCATGACTGTACCTAATGTATATTGTGAAAAAAGCATGCTTCAATGCTATGGTTAAGCACTCTTTTTAAGTTCACTGTTAACAAAGTCATACAAAACACAGTCTCATACTATTACAAAAATTGTATTTGAAACGAAGCAGTGACAATATTTCGGCCCTGAGCCATCTTTAGGTCACTCCGAATGACCTGAAAATGGATCACAGTGTCACACGTGGACACCGCCACAAAACCACACAACTAACAGCCGGCCCTATTCGACCGGTCGGCCGCAAAGTGCCCAGTTGCCGGCCGAGGGAGGGCCCTCTCAGACCACCCCAGAGCGGCCTCAGGCTACACAAGTGCCTTCACAGGCTAGACGTAGTCTCAGACCAGGTGAGGGCCTTTTCGTGTCAGACGAGAGTCCCTGAGACCAAAGGGGAGCCCTCTTAGGATGTCTGAAAGCCCTCTCAGGCAGATTTAGGACCCTCTCAGCAAGGCTAAGTGCCCTCTCATGCTAGACAAGGGCCGTCTCAGCCCTCTTAGACAGTTTTAGGGTTGCAACAGGTTTACCGGGGGCACTGCTAGAAAACAGTTTTACAGCTAAGCGTATTTGTACTTTAAAATCCATAATTAATGTGTTGTTTTCAATAAGCCGGGCCTGTTTATGGAAATTATCCTTTTTGACCAGAGGCGCTTTTGATAGGGAGTTGCCCCTCACAATATAAAATTAGTGGTGCCGCCCTTAGTGCAAACAGCTAAGCAAAATCACATGCAACTATTTATGGAGCTAATGCAGACTAACTACGAGAAGTAAGCACAACAAAACCAAGTTGTATAGTTAGTGTCATCTTCACCCTTTCCGAACGTATGCCATCTGGGTGATCCCTTACGGCGGGGGCGGAGCAAGTATCGGATGTGGAAGAGGAAGCGTAAGTGCCAGCGCCAGCTGATGTGCCTCACTCGTGACGGACATCGCCGGCGCCTCAGCGCTCCAGCACCGGACGAAGACGTCCACAGAGCCGTCTTCACACCGCTCCAGCGCCGTCAGCTGCTGGCTCCTGTTGAAGCCGTCGCCCCGCTGCATGATCGTCTCATTGACTGCCGTCGTGTCCAGGACGTCTCCGTCTGCCAGGCCGCTGTCTCTCAGAGCACAGGCGGCGATCGCTACTGCTCTGTCCAGCAGCTCCGGACAGAAGTCGCTGTCCATCTCCTCACGCTTGGTGAAGGCTGACCCCTCCGCGTGCACCTGTCGCACGCAGCGACGCCAGACGACAGGGGAGACAAGGCCTGGGGTGTTCCGCGAAAATCTGAAGCGGGTGAGGGAGTCTGCCTTCAGGCACAGCGGCTGGTTCCCCCTAGCGCAGTCGATGACGAGTCGCTTCCTGAGGCAGGTGAGGATGTAGACTGCCTGCTGGTCCGGGGTGAGGTCACTGGACATGACCTCCAGGCAGGCGTCGACGTTGGCCTTCCAGCGGTCCGTGAGTCCGCTATCGGCCGACAGGGTGTCGATGAAGGCATCCAACTCAGCCTCGTCAATGCCGGCATTGTTGATGATGTTCAAACTGTAGAGAACAATGACTGGTTACACATGTGAGAAGCTGACAGCTGCCAAATGTTCCTACAAGGTTATTATGCGCTTAATCTGTTTGCATTTCTGTTTTAGAGAATTACGACGTCATGTTCGTATAACAACTGTCAGGCGTGAAACCAAACCAAATCTTTAGAACTAAATTTTAAAAAGCCATAGGCTACACAAGGCTACACCTGTCTTCTTGTGTACTAAAATATCTTTTAGGTTAGTCCCCCTCCTGTATGATACGAACATGTCACTCTGAAAAATGTGCCTTAGTACACGAGTACAGTAAATAGTACACGAGTGTTGTTTGCCTTGTTGTGAATGTTGTTACATGTCATTTGATAGGATGCTGTTTATAATTATTTTAAATACTTTTACAAATACAATTTTAAAATGACAAACATTAAAGAGAATGTGCCTACTGTTTTGGAATGTCAAGAATATTTTTAATACGGTAAGTAGCTTATATATTTTATATTTTAAATAACAGTAGTAAGTAGGCTTGATTGTTGGATATGATGAAATTCACGTATGGAGCCCCTTTAGTTGAATTTTCACTTATATTGTTTTTTGCTTATTTTTTTTCTTCGATATCTATAAAACTATCGCCACTATAGTGATGTTATGTAAAACGGCGCACATAAGACAATACAATTACGGTCACATCATGCAAGATAGAGAGACAAGTTTTGCACAGTTTTGCACAAGTTTTGCCACTGTGAACTTTATTATGTGCAAGTTTCGTAGCTCTAAATTGATACCTTCGTCGAAAAATGGTCATCGGCCATCATGGAAAAGCATGATGGCCGTCCAGGTTCTGTTCGGCTGCTACTAACAGCGCACACGAGCTGTTGTGTCGAATTGCTATTGGCCAGCGCTAACAATATGCTAACAGTTTAATCGATAGTTGCAGTGCTTTTAGTCGCGGAAGCCCTCTGGAGTTTACCCAATAATTTTGTGATTCCATCACATTCCTGGAGTCTTCGGAATATCCCAGCAACTAGGGTGAATCTGGAGAAATGAAGTAATGGCTCAATTCCGAAAATTCTGTTCTACAGACCAGTGTCAACAACCCCAAATAAGCGATGTCAGTAGGCACACTCCCTTTACGTTGTAATTCATAAGCAAAGCTTATGACGTAACAACATGCCAACAAAATCTACCAAATTTATCCTCAACAACAATGTCCCAATTCCTAAAAACTTCAATTCAGTCCGTAAAATAAAGTCATTTCGACGTACTGAACCCACATTTTTTCAGTCTCAAAACAGCCCCATTAAATGCACAGCCCGCGGCCGTCACCGGCGGACCACCCACACAGCTCACCTCTGCGCCAGACACTGCAGGTACATGGCCCTTCTCTCGGCCGGGCTGTGAACTTGTGCACCCGGCGCGTGGGAGTGGTGGTGGCCGGTCGAGTCTATCGGGTGCAGGCGCCGACACGTCATGGCGTTCACCCACAGACGAGCCGGCAGCTGCAGCTCAAAGCCCTCCGGCAGGCAGCCGGTCTCCTCGAACGCAGCCAGCTTAAAGAAATGCTTCAGGCCCCATGTCGCTGCCGATGCTATAAATGGCAGGTTAAGGTTACGTCCGCGAGAGTGTGAGTAAAGTGTTAAAACGTCACATAAAATATAGCAACTGCAGCAAGAGATTAACCCTCGCCCTACGGGAGCTTTTTCACCTTCGCCCTACGGGGCTGACAGGCTCCCCCCTGTTAACTTCCAAGCCAAGCAACTTAGAGCAATGCAGTAAGAACCATCATGTCGCCTGTCATGAGAGAAATATAACAGTATGCGATTTTTAGGTTTCAGGTCAACGGGTGACCTTCCAGATCAAGTGAATGACCTCGGATTTACCACGTCCAGAACAGCGATTTTGCTCTTCAGAAAACCTCAAAATTAGAAATGGATAAATGTAAATAAAACGGCATGTTCCTAGACCAGCTTTGGCTCAGAAATACAGAAAAGGTAATTATTTGTTCGTATCTTGTCCAACAAAGGCAAAAAAGTTATTAAAAAAATGACGTCATCAGTTTCTTACACTTAGGGAGCCATCACTCAGACAAAAATGAAGATATTGCTTTAAATTTAGTATGGGTATTGTCCATCCTCAGTTTTCTCACATATATTCCGTTTTTTCTAACATTTTCGAAATTTTTATTTTGTGGGGATTGAAAAAAAAAAATAGGGGTTAAAAACCCAACATTTTGCAAATCCGAGATTGGCATTTTAAAGAGAATGTCATTTTGTATCTTTGGTGAATTGCGTTTGCAATTTCCTTTAAAACTTTGTTTTCTACCATTTTTCAAATATTTACGTTTTTTCACCAACATGACGTCATCAAAACATGATTATCTCCCAAACTTCTCACCAATTTCAAATCAATTTGTACAGCATACGTATAATTGTTGTAAACTCAGCTGCAAAAAAAAAAATCATCCGGATGCGCCGCATGTGTAAACAGTTATTTAAGAAAAACTTCATTGGGGCCTGTCAGGGCCCCAATGATTATGGAGCTAATGCAGACTAACTACGAGAAGGGCGAGGGTTAAACAAAGTAGATAAAATGTAAAACGAATGGTACAACAGCTTTCACATTTTCGCGGCGTCCTAAACCCGTTATACCATTTGATCACAGCGCCGATGAAAGTAGCAAGGTAAGTAAGCCGAGTGGACCAAACTTCGATAATGTTTTGCTCTGAATGTAAACTGTGCGAATGGAACTGGAATCCGGTTTACATATGGCACATTAAAGTGTTTTCACTTACCTCGTGTGGTGCCCAGCCCCAGCATCCCGAACAGGACCATCAGCAGGACGCCCAGACCACCGGGGACCGCCATGACGCCGCACTGAACCTCCGCCCAGCGTGTCCGGTGGTTTTATCACAGCGGTCCCGTGCCCCGGCCGTGTCAACAGGGCGCGGCACGTGCACAATGGCTGGTCTCCGGATGGCAGCGTGTGATGTTTCATCTCCGTTGGTATATGACTCGGTATTGTTTTCGCGTTCCTCAGCGTCATTACGTAGAAGGTCAGCGTCTGGTGGCGTCATAGCGCGGAGGAAAAGCCCGGGTCATATCCACGCCCCGCGGTTACGCTCTATGGTGGTGGCGGTGGCCGGAAATAGTCATCACTTGTTGATTGGCAGTGCTGTTTTAGAAGTTATGCAGTGTATTGTAAATGGCGGGATCACTTTGTTGTAGATATAATATTTCAATATTTCTATGGCATACTGAACCTCGAAAAAGTAGCACATAAATAAGCACGGAAGTTATGCGAACAAGCATATGTCATGTTCTTCACTTAATAACTTACTTTACTTACTTCTCCTTCTAACACATTTTTGCCGTTTTTCCTTCAAAACATTATTCCTCTTCCCTTGCACATTGCACCACCGAATCGTAATGCGAACAGTTACATTCTGTAATGACCTATTGCAAACATGTATTAAGTTGTGAATTTCTACACACAAAGTCGAAGACAAATCGTCTAATTTTAATCACACAAGTGCATACCATAACTGCTGACGTGGTATGACGTTTCCAAGGATGACAAGTCGCAATGTAGGTATAGTATAGCGTTTTGATTAACTAGTAAAATGCATAACATTTTATATGGCATAACCTTGATAGCAAATAGTATGGTCTTAACCCTCGCCCTACGGGAACTTTTTTCACCTTCGCCCTACGGGGGGGGGCCTGACAGGCCCCCATTAACTTCCAAACCAAGCAACTTAGAGCAATTCAGTAAGAACCAGCATGTTGCCTGTCATGAGACGAATCTAACAGTATGCGATTTTTAGGTTTCAGGTCAACGGATGACCTTCCAGGTCAAGTGAATGACCTCGGATTTACCACGTCCAGAACAGCAAAAGCAGCTCTTCAGAAAATCTCAAAATTAGAAATTGATAAATGTAAATAAAAAGGCATGTTCCTAGACCAGTTTTGGCTCAGAAATACCGAAAAGGTAATTATTTGTTCGTAACTTGTAAAAACAAAAGACAAAAAAGTTATTAAAAAAAATGGCGTCATCAGTTTCTTACACTTAGGCTCGGAGCCATCACTCAGTCAAAAATAAAGATATTGCTTTCAAATGTGATATGGGTATTGTCCATATTCAGTTCTCTCACATATATTCTTTCTTTTTTTACCATCTATGAAAATTTTGATTTTGTGGGGATTTAAAAGAAATGTTAATTCTAGGGGTCAAAAACCCCAAATTTTGGAAATCCGTGATTGCCATTTTAAAGAAAATGCCATTTTGTATCTTTGGTGAATTGCGTTCGCAATTTTCTTTTAAACTCTGTTTTATACCATTTTTCAAATATTTATATTTTTCACCAGCATGACGTCATCAAAACATGATCATCTCCCAAACTACTTAACCAATTTCAATTACATTTTACAGCATACGTATAATTGTTGTAAACTCAGCTACGGAAAATGTAAGCAAGATGCGCTGCATGTGTAAACAGTTATTCAAGAAAAACCTCAGGGGGGGGGGGGGGGGGGCTACGGGGGGGGGGGGGGGGGGGGGGGGCTGTCAGGCCCCCCCCCCCCGTAGGGCGAGGGTTAACGTAGCAGCTTGGTAAGCATGGTTAAAATTGAAACCGAAAACTATATTATTACCTCTATTCATATGTCAAAATGTCTTCAAACAATATAAAACTATAGCCTTTTGCTCATTACGAGAAGTAAAATTGCTGAAACAAGGAGGTTATACTCGGGCGTAGCAAAGGCGTAGGAACAGGCATGCCAGGGAAAGGCTCGCCATAGACGAGAATAACTCAAATCTACAAGGAAATATTGCACAGGGCGGTTTGGTTTCTCTCAAGACGAGATCAAAGTTTCACCGGCTCCCCACTTTCCAAGACGTTCCTACGTACCCGCACATCAGTGTATATCGTGACACTTTCTTCCACTGTACACACATTTATATTTCAATGAAGAAGAGCTGCACAATGGCACGACTGCCCACACAGCAGTATACCACAGCAGAAGTATTAACCCGCGCACTGCAGAGGGGTTGATTTCCGCCCCCCCTCAGGTTTTTTCAAAGATAGCGAAAAAACGGCGGCGCGCAGCGCCGCTGGGTTTTTATACACCTGTTAGGACATCAATTGCGCACACTTTGATAAAAATAATATGCTCGGGTCATTTCAGGTCAGGTCACCAGACCAGGTCAAGTGACCCCACCACCAAAAATGTTTGCAGTTGTGCTAAAGCCAGAGTTTTTCACCGATCAGGTTGAAACTTACAGGATGTCATGAGGGCATCAGTACTTACAATTCGTATAACTCGGAATTTTGATATCGGTGACTTAAGGTCAGGTCAATTTCGTAACCTCCCAAAAATAAAATAAAATAAATAAAAACGATCAAACATTGAATAATTATGATTTGTTGGAATTTCTAGTCTTTGTTCATATTCAATATAAAAAGAAAATCTAGAGATATGGCTACATTTCCTTTTTATCTTTCCTTTCCTATTTTATATAAGGAAAATACAACCAATTCCAACAAATATTAAAAATAACAATGCGGTAGAAACAAGAGCACCTAACAGCAATCCACCGAATAAACACATTGTACGGGTATATTCACAGAACGGGTTTGGCATCGGTGAAACTTTGGAAAGTAATTTGTCGCATGTCCCGTGTGTGGGCTCGTGCCGTTGTTGTCATCACTGGAGCCGGGACACGGGACTAATCCCCCCCCCCCCCCCCGACTACCGAGCGGCATCATTTTAAGAAATAACTGGCGACACCAGCGACCTCTGCTAGCGTTCATCACTGAGGGGGCGCCACCGCCCCGACGGACACCAGGAGCACGCGTGGCGGAGCCTGACGCCCTGGCACGCGGTATGGAGTTGTTATTGAGTTCAGTGGGTACGGAGCGACATCGGCACCGGTCAGCCCTTGACAGTCAGACAGCGCCACCTCCAGCCTCACAGCCGGCGACAGTGGCGCCATCAGCCACCAACGCTCGTGCAGAAAATACGTCCCGGGAAGTTAGCGCGCGTGTTGCGGCACGTACTGCCTGTTGACATTGGTGGTACTGTTCCGGTAACACAAATACGTGATTCAATTCTGCTGACTCGGGCATAAAATCACCGAGCTCTGTCATTGATGAAAACCGCCTTTGACGCACATTTTGATATCTCACATATCCTGTTTTGCAAGCAGTGCATTACTCTGGGACTGATAATTACTGCCTCGATAGGTAGCATATATAATGGTAATGCTCTTATAAACACATTTTACTAATGAGAATCTAAATGAATTTTTTTCCATAGCCATTCGCGAAAAGGATGGGATCGATTAGCTTAATGGGTTGTTTAACACAATCGAAACAATCGCTAAAGCCGCGCACCAACACGACCGGTATGGGTGTGGCAGCCTGGACGTCACCTGTGTTGGACGGTCAGCCTGGTCTGCCCACCGTCCCGCTGAATTCCGCAGTTCCTTTCACATCTCCCGCTATCGCAACGGCAGAGTCAGTGTCGTATAGTCAGTGACTGAATATCCAGCATACATTGGGGTCGGTGACGACATTGTCAGTTGACGTTGTCACCAGGGATGCGGAGCCGACATAATTTTAGCAACTCCGACTCCGACTCCGGCCAGAAAAAATCGACTCCGACTCCCACTCCAACTCCGAATCCGGCCTATATTCGTTCTCCAACCGCATGCTAGAAAGAAATATCTGCAATACCATCTATTTTCTCAGTTTGTCTTTATTCTAAACAGTATTGAGAACAATGCTACGCCGCCCGAGCACGGGCGCGGCGTGCCGGACGCGCGTCCAGCCCAGTCGCGCTCGCTTGTAGGCGACGGAACCCACGAAACGGGCACTAAACGGCGAGCGCAGTCAGACGCCGCCGGCCCAGCTCGCAGCAACTGGGCTTCAGCCCCAGCTCGTTCCAGCTCGTCTTCGCTGGAGCCGCTGCTGCTCCCGGATCCTGCGCTGTCTTACAGCTGGCCAGTCAGTGCGCCGCTCTCCACCGCCTCGCCTCTGGCAACCAAGTTTACCAGTCAAGGGTGTGGATTTTCACAAATCGTTGGGGGTGCTCAAGGGCGGATGTAATCGTGCCATGTCGCTAAACGACTGAAATCGACCGAAAACTGGCATCTTTTCGGATTTGTAATGAAATCTAAACAACTTTAACAAAGTCAAGTTTGTTTTAAACATAGCTAAATGCACAAGTGGCCTAGATCCTTTGTGGTCGTGGCTCGTGCCCCATGGCCAGTGTTTGGATTAACACTTTAAAACTCACAGGACGTAATCAAACCATAGATACATAAAACCCTGCTATATCTTTTGTATATCGGTGACCTAAGGTCGGGTCAGTTTCGTGACCCCCATTATAAGTCAACAAGCAAATAACCGAAGGTTGGTTGAACATTGGATAACACTATTCTCTAGAATTGTGTTTCCATTGAGAAACAAACCTGAGCTGTTCGATCTACAAATGTTTTCGTATCAGAGGATACACATTAGATCAGAATAATAATGTTAAGATTATGCTATTATGTATTGCTCATTCTTGATGACCCAAGTAAAATTATTGCTAGTGACCCCTTCAGGATCGAGTGAGGTCATCTGAGGTGACCAGCACTTCTTTGCCAATAACTCTTGATAGCATACAATGAAGATAAGAACGTAAGACCAATACCACTGTGTATGTCTCATCGAGATGCGCCCGACATTGCGCAGCACGAAATACCTGGTTCACCAAATGAACTTAAATTACATTGACCTGAGGTCAAATTTTGAATTTGACTTAGGTAACCTGGTCAACATGGTATGATTCGAATCTTCTTGACGAAACGAGCACGATGACGTTAAAATTGGCGCCATGTGACCATACAAGTCGGTGCGTCCAACCCCACAATCATCATCAGATGACGTTAAAATTATTGCCCTTTCTTCATCAGGCGGAAATCTACCGATAGATGATTAAACTATAGGTTCATTTTCCACTCATTTTCTTTCGAAAGGGGTGTAAAGTTAATGTCCCTAGGCCGACGACTATTCTAGTAATCGTAAGTAATCGCCAATTGCCAAACAGTCGACTCCGACTCCTGGCCGGAGTCGGAGTCGATAAGATTTTAGCGACTCCGACTCCGACTCCGGCTAAAACTGCCGACTCCAACCGACTCCGAATCCGACTTCGACTCCGACTCCGCAGCCCTGCAGTTATCACTCTGCCGAATAGATGAACAAATGAGGAGACTATATTGGACCAAAATATACATATTTAGCGTCGGGGCATACCCATAGACTACATCAACCTACTCCATTTGTCGGACCTAAAATTGCCTCGGAATTGTATCGATCTCAGGGAGTTACCAGTCAGCAGTGATGGCCTACGCTACGCTACGCTACGGAATTACGCTACGTATGGTTTTTAGGCAGACATTTGTTTTTCGTGACAGACATTTGCGAAGACATTCGCAACACAGTCACAAATCATCATTATTAGTTAAATATGTGGTGCAAAGGTCATAGCGAACTTATATCCAGACACCTTTTATTGATTGTTGCTGGTGTATGGTACCTAACCCGACAATGACTGGCGTAGACATTCTTCTAACGACCATTGGCAATAGCAATACATAATAAACCAATAAAGCAATCAAGCTCCCGAGTTTAACCAGCATTAACTTGTTCGCCCCTGTACCTCAGACGGCAGAGCGCTGAGCTTTAGATGATAAACCTCACTCAGTGTGGCAGGCCGGGTTCAAGTCACTTCGGCACTCGCTATTTGATAATTTGTCCCTGAATAGGATGACCTGCGGCTGGTGGCAGCGGTCGCACTCGTCGCACACGCACAGGTCAGTTCAGGTAACGTCAGAGGGCGTGGCGGACCTTGTCCTAAATGTCCAGGTATGTTCATGTACACAACACTTTCGCTTCTAAATTATGCCAGTTACCAGGAATTGCGAGGTCTGATGGTTGGGTCAGGGCCTGTGCAACAAGCTCTGCTTAGCGCGAAACCTGACGTCGAAAGTCATTCACTCAAATTATTCGGACTGAATTTATTTGAGAAAAAGAATAAAACTGAGAAAAATGTCGATAACTTCTTTTATGATACTGCAAATTCAGTGACGTCACAAATCACAATCTACGAGTTAGATGAAATAAGTTACACGTAAAATAAGCCGTAAAAAATATAGGCATACAAACTCAAAGAATAGCTCAAACCGCTCAACCGCTCAAAAATAACACGCCGCTTTTACCGCAAAACATTTCTTGGATTTTAAAAACGTTTGTGACAAACAGTATCCACGTCTCGACTGAGAAGCAAGATTTACCCTCAGTCATCTTCGGTTGCGACGCCAGTCAACGGCGAGTTGAATCAATTATATATGGCAACTTAATTACAGGGAAACTGGGAAACGGTAATCTAACCATCGATCCATAAGACGCTATAATTTAACAATAAGGTTACCCTCAGCTATATAAGATACCAATGAGATACTCATTACCATCAGCAACATATGCTCTGCAGGGCAGCGCCATGGATTTGTGTCGGGGAGGGGCAAACCGAAGGCAAGGGCTCCATTTGAGAAAGGGACTTCCCGGCCATTTTCGTGGGGGCCTCGTCAAAAATCTTCTCGACCGCCTTCCTAGGGGCTTTCTCGGAATATTGTGTGGTTATAGAAGCCTCCTCTGAAGTATCCCATCAACAGCTTTCCCGGTTATTGTCGTAGGGGCCTATGTGGAGTCTATATCGGTTGTCTTCTTAGGGGAATTTTAGGAGCTTGTCTCGACTGTCTTGTCGCGGCCTTCTTGGTGCTTGTGAAGGGCATCTCTTTATGGGATATTTGGAGCTTGAATGGGTAGTTTTTTGGGTCCTCTTGGAGTTTGCCTCAATTATAATTTTAAGGGCCTCCATCGAATTTGTCACGCTTATTTTTGTAGGTGCCTCCTCGAACATCTCCCGGTTGTTATTTCAAGGAGCGACTTGAAACTCATTCCAATTGTTTATGTATTTAGGAACTGCTCAGTATTTATGTGTATTTGCGAGGGGCCTCTCTTTGTTTTTATGGGGCCTCCTTAACCCTATTTGTAACAGGGGGGCGGATTCCGCCCCACCCCCCTCATGTTTTTCGCAGATATCTCCAGAACGGCTGGGAGCAGGCCCATGAAATTTTGGGACTTTTCATAGAATTGAACTCCGCATTTGGAAGAAAAATTTTGAGTTCTTAACCTGAACAGAGGCGGTTCCAGGGCACAGTTTTGGGTGGGTTCGGAGGCGACATTTGGCGATAATACAGAAATGCGATCTTCACGGTTTCTTCCTAACTGCATCAAGTATGAAGGAGTTACATCGGCTTACGGTGATTGCAACAAGTGCAAATTAGTTGATGCTAATGAAATATCATAAAAATTGCATGGCAGAGGCGGTTTCAGGGGCTTGAAAAGGGGGGGGGGGTTCCAGGAAGTATTCAATGCTTGGCGGGAAGCCAATAGAGCAATGCAAGGGGCATTTATAGCTATCAAGATGTAAAAGATAGCTTCTGCTTCCATTATTTGCATAATTTATTACATATAGAGTTTCAGGAGCGTGTTCAGGAACATGAAAAGGGGGGTGACTGGCATGGTGATGACGATATGCCAGCGATAACGGCGCAATATACGTTTAGCTTATAATAATATATGCACATATGAGACCAGAAAAGGGAATAGTCATTTTTTTTTGCAGAGGCGCGCTCAGGAATGGAAGAAAGGGGGTCATATTATTGCAAGGAAACTAAGAGGCATGGGCGTACAATGACATAACATACTGCAGTTTTCGGATGAAACACGCACCACAGGCTACTCTACGAATGATTATAAGATAATAGGCGAGTCCAGGTAGGGTAAAAAGTGGGGTAAGCAATGTTAATTGAAGTTGTAAGTGAAATAGTCACTGTTGACTAGTTAGTATCATAATAGCGGATAATACACTTATCAAAAGCTCTTGCGCCGCCCCAGTTTGGATCCTGGATACGCCTATGATGAAGTACAACATGCAAAAAGGAACTATCTATGATCAGTAACATATTTATAGTGCTGGGTAGCAACTTGTCTGCGGTTAATATTTTTTCCAATTTTACCCCCCTTTTTCACTAACCTGGTACCGACTATGGCAAAAAAATATGATTTATAACTGTTTTGTCTAATGTTTCAATCACATACTATTTCATTTATCAAAAAAACAACATCAAAAAATGGTTTTATTACACATTTACTTCACCCCCATATTGAGTGACCTGCACAAGCCTATGATTTTTGAATTTTCAAACGTCACCGTCATATAGCAATTTCCAATTAAATCTCTATCGATTCCTATTAGTTGTGTTAAAATCGGTCAATAAACATGAAATCTATGTTGGATCAAAAATACCACTAAAATTTGTAGTTTTTCCCCCCTGTTGCCCCCTATCCCAAATTTATATTTTGTATTATTATTTATAAATGTAGATCGTATTGAGGGGAACCAAACACCGTTTCATTTTTGAAAATCGGACGGGTAGATCTCGAGATCTCCGGGGGGGGGGGCGGAATCCGCCCTCCCCCTGTTACAAATAGGGGTAGCCAGGAGCCTGTTACAAATAGGGTTAAAGGAAATAGTTCACCTTCAATATTAGTTTTAAACTGAGATAGCAGTTTTGTAACCAGTGTTGGGAAACTCTTATCTGCAAGTTTTCTTGACTGAAACGACTTTCCAGCCGAATATGTTTGATTTTTTTTTGGGCGAAGGAATGCGGTGCTGGCGAAAGAATGTTGTACTGGTTCTAGCCCGGGCAGAGGCTATACCATCAGCCAATCAGCTTGCAGCTGGTGCTAGCAAGCGAACCGCCGACCGCCGGTTGGCACATCTCCAATGCGAGTCTATCCTTACGCGACTACTTTCGAATCTGATTGGCTGAACCATTGTTTACATTCGCGTGACGTCAGGACTCTGACTCAGAGAGTATGTATATAGTTTTGAAAAACAATACAAATGTACGGCTTTCCAGGGGCGGATACAGGGGGGGCGGCAGGGGACCCCCCCCCCCCCCCGCGCCCACCTCCGCGCCGAAGGCGCGGAAATAGACATGCTTACGGGGTTTGATATCTGCCATTTGCTGCACTCAGATCAAGAGCCGCCCTCAGGCTAGGTGCCGCCCCTGGCCAGGTGCCGCCTTCAGGTCATGTGCCGCCCTCAAGTCATGTGCTGCCCTCAGGTCATGTGCCGCCCTCTGGTCATGTGCCGCCCTCAGGCCAGATGCCGCCCTCAGGCCAGATGCCGCCCCCTGGCCGGGTGCCACCTTCAAGCCAGGTGCCGCTCTCAAGCCAGGTGCTGCCCTCATGCCAGGTCCCGTCCTCAGGTTCACGTACGGCGTTCTGGCGGGGCACCGCCCTCAGGTCAGATGCCGTTACCTAGCCATGTGCCGCCCTATGGCCAGGTGACGGCGCTCCTCCGGCCAGTGAGGACGCCCCTCCGGCCAGTGACGGCGCCCCTCCGGCTAATGACGGCGCCCCTCTGGTCAGTGACGGCGCCCCTCTGGCTAGTGACGGCGCCCCTCTGACTAGTGACGGCCTCTCTCCGGCCAGTGACGGCGCCCCACCGGCAAATGACGGCGCCCCTCCGGCCAGTGACTGCACCCCTCTAGCCAATGACGGCGCCCCTCCGGCCAGTGACGGCGCCCCACCAGCAAATGACGGCGACCCTCCGGTCAGTGACTGCACCCCTCTAGCCAATGACGGCGCCCCTCCGGCCAGTGACGGCGCCCCACCAGCAAATGACGGCGACCCTCCGGTCAGTGACTGCACCCCTCTAGCCAATGACGGCGCCCCTTCGGCCAGTGACGGCGCCCCACCAGCAAATGACGGCGACCCTCCGGTCAGTGACTGCACCCCTCTAGCCAATGACGGCGCCCCTCCGGTCAGTGACGGCGCCCCTCCGGCTAATGACGACGCCCCTCTAGCCAGTGACAGCGCCACTTCGGCTAATGGCAGCGCCCATCTGGCCAGTGATGGCACACCTCCGGCCAGTGACGGCACTCTTGCGGCCAGTGACGACGCCCCATCGGCCAGTTACGGTGCCCCTTCGGCCAATGACGGTGTCCCTCTAGAGCCAATGGCGGCACCCTTCCGGCCAGTAACGGCGCCCCTCCGGCCAGTGACCGCCGGAGGTGCGAGGCTCTCTCAGGCCTCGACAATTGCCCTCTCAGACCAGCCTGGGACCCGCTCAGGCATGGCATGGGTTCTATCAGACCTATAAATCATCTAAGGGCCCCTCATGCCGCACGAGGGCCCCTCAGGTCGACAGGGGGCCCCTCAAGCCGACCGAGCTCTCTTTCAGGCCGATCGAGGTCCTCTCAAGCCGACCGAGGACCGCTCAGGTTGACTGTGGGCCCATCAGGCCGACTAAGATCCCCTTCGGGGCGCCGGAGGATCCCCTCAACCCGACCGTGAGCCCCTCACACCAACCAAAGGCCCCTCAGACGGAACAGAAGTGGGCCCCTTAGCATTGGCTGATGGGCCCCCTAAAACAAATTATGGACTTGAGATGCTCGCTTTCTGAGGCTAAGTTGGGTTTTATCAGGCCTGAAATGGGCCCTTTCTGAGTCCACGATGGACCCCTTTCAGACCCGAGATGGGCCCCTGTGAGCCACGACGGGGGGCAGTGGCGGATCCAGGGGGGGGGGGGATCACGGGGTCATGACCCTCCCCCCCCTCCCCTTGGGCCATGGGGACACCACCGCGCCGTGGGGGCACCACCGGGCACCACCGCGCCGGGGCACCAGGGGGCACCACCGGGCACCACCGGGCACCACCGGGCACCACCGGGCACCACCGAGCCGAGGCACCAGGGGCACCACCAAAATAAAGCCAAAAAAATCCGCGCCGCTACGCGGCGCAAATCATTCAGTGTTCTTTGAACGAAGGGCACCACCGGGCCGTGTGGGCACCACCGCACCTTGGGAGCACCACCGCGCCGGGGCACCAGGGGCACCACCGCGGCGCCGGTGTACCAGGGTCACCACTCGTGAACCAAGGGCACCACCGCGCCGGTGTGCCAGGGGCACCATCGTGACGGTAGGCGGCACTATGGGGCGAAGGGAAACTCAGAAACACCGGGGAACTGTGCCTCCTTGAATCCAGGAGGGAAAACAATGGTCTGGTGCCGCCACGAAATCACAAGCATTGGTCGCTGGAAGAAGACAAAAATCGCGAAATGATGCTAAATTAAAATTGCTAAATTATGCCAAAAAATGTCCCTTCATGCCTCCCGTCCCTTGGGCTATGAAGGAGCACCTACGTGCCTTTATACCAGAGGCAACAACGTATCGGAATTCGAGGGGTCCTGAAGGGCCCCAATTGGGCTGATACATATAGATTAGAGAACTTTTCGATTTTTTTAGGGCCTAGTTATCTAGACAAACACAAAATAAAGCAAAAATGCCCGCGCCGCCAATCAGTGTTCTTTTCCAGGACAAAAGGGTCTAATATAGACTACACACTGGCGGCCGCAGGGGGGGGGGAGATATGGGGGCCATGGCACCACCTTTGGCCTTAAATGGGGGGGGGGCAACTTGTCTTTTGACACCACCTTTTGCTCCAGACATATTTCCTCGTTTTGACCCTGCATGCTGGTTCCAATAGCAAAACTTAGTTTTCCAATCCGCTCAAAATCTCAAATTTTGCCGCAATAATAGTTTATTTTGGCGCAATAATAGTTTATCGCGTGCATAAGATTTACTGCTTGTAGAAAAAACAGCTTCCAACCCCCCCCCCCCCCCCCTTGGTCACAAAACTCGAATTATCTCTTGATCAATTCTTCATCGGCCGTCTGTGGCCGCTCTTAATTTGACTGTACACATAATATATTTTAGCACCATCCGCGGCACTTTAAATGGTAGAAAGGGTACGACTGATATTGCAAATACCTATAGCCAACGTTGACAATAAAACAAATGCTGAAATAGGGGCACCCTCAAAATATAGTGGACCAAATTCGTTGAGTTTTCAGATTTGGTTATAGGTAGTACCACTGCAATTGACGACCCCCCCCCCCTTGAAGATTTTCTGGATCCGCCCCTGACGGAGGGTGCTTTGGCCCCCGTACTATTTACCACTCCCCCCGCTCAACAATTTTCGCTGACGGCGCTCTCATGTGCGAGTATGGCGCTCATTTTAAAAAAAAATTTGTAGCGAAATTCGAAACACGAAACCAAACTAGAAACCTAGATCCCCACCACCGGTTGAACCTGATCAGAGACGTAGCCAAGGGGGGGGGGGGGGGAGGGGCACGGGGCCATGCCACCCTCCCTCACCCCCCCCCCTCACCCCCTGAGCAAACAAATGTATACTAGATAAAATGCGACCTGCTGACGACCCGACCCCTCCCCCTGGCTGAGGAGCAAAATTGGATTATACTACTGACGCCCCCCCCCCCCTGAGAAAAATTATGGATACGTGCCTGAACCTGAGTTGAGCCCCCCCCCCCCCCCCCCCCAACTGATTTTGCGAAACTACACCCCTGCCCTCACGCCAACAAAAGGCCCCTCAGACGGAACATAAGGGGCCACAGGCTGACAAAGGGTCTCCTCAGGCTGACAAAGGGCTCCCTCAGACCTAGAGTCCCTAAGCCCGAGTGATGGCCCTGAAGCCGACCCTTTGTGAATTTCTACGCACGCCACCGAGTGGCACTCATGGAAGACAAGAAGAGCAATAGTTTCTGTGATGCTATTCTTTCAATTGAAGTAGAATGAGTATATCACTCCGGACGAGGCAGGGGCTGCCCTAAATGACTTTCCCGCTAAAGAAATTGTATGCCGAGACGGGGAAGCGCCTGGACTTACGGTGAACGGTCTACCTCGTGCTGTCAGCTAAAGCTGAGCGCATATTTGTATTTGATTCAAACCTTACTCTTGAATGCGTTTCGCGCCGACACCATGGTGTCGGCGCCCTTCGCTAAGTAGAGCTGTTTGGAGTCGCGTCCGGTCAGCCGTGGCGGACGGACGTGCGTGCGGGCGCTCCGCGTGAGTAGCTCAGCGAGAGCAGTGAGCGGGACAGAGTGGGCGAGTACTCAGTGCAGTGGTGGTCATAGAAGACTCGGCATGACAAAACAACGGAAAAGACGTCACGAGTCGGGAACACCAGAGAAGGAGGATGGAGCGACGGAGGAACTGAAGGCATTCATTGAGGAGAAAACCGGTGAGGCTGTAAAGGAGATTAAGAAAGCACTCGATCAAAGAATAGCTGGCATAGAAGACTCTCTTAACTTTGCGTATGAAACCATTACAGTAACAACGCAAAAAGTAACCGCGCTGGAAAAGGAACTGAAGGAAATTCACGAGGGCTGGCGAAGCATGAAAGATAGAGTCGCACAGCTTGAGCAGGAGAGGGAGGACGCTGAGAAGCTGAGGAGGAGGCCACATCTGATATTTGCAGGGCGAGACCTGCATATCCCAGAAAGCGATGACAGACTTGTAGTGGCGGTGGTAGCTGTGATTGATAGACTGCTCGAGCTAGAAGTTGCTCCGGGACAAATAGTCTATGTAAAGCGTCTGCCTAGAAATCGCTTACTAGTCAAATTTGAAGGGGACGAAAGAGGCTCGCTGAGAGATCAGGTGTACAGATCCAAGCACAAGCTGAGGGGTCACAAAATCTTCATCAATGAAAACTTGACTCCGATCAGGCAAGATGTTCTGAATCTGCTCCTCCACGAGCGCAGAGAGGGGAGGTTGTCAACCGTGCTGACGAGAGGAGGAGAGGTGCTCTTCGCTGTGAGCAGAGAAGATCGGCTCACGAGAGTCAGGAATAGGGAGGAGGCGGGATATCTGCTGCGATGGAGTGCAACTCATGTCGCAGTAGAGACTCCCTGTTCGGCGGTACCTGGAGTCGCCCCTGCGCCTGACCAGCCGAGGTCGCGTGACCCCGGGCGGACAGCGATCGCGCCGGCAGACGCTGGCCCGCTGGTCTGCGGCGGGAGCACGGACGCCGGGGCGAGCCCAGCACCGGCGCCCGGCGGGATAAGGAGCGGAGACCGGCCGGCGCTCGGCCGGCACGTCGCCCGGGCTCCTAGGCTGGATCCGCCTCTGCCCGGGCGGCCTGGCTCGGGCCCGCGGGCGGGTTGGCGAAGTGGTGGCGTGACGGGGGAGTCTCGGCCGGGATTCATGGAGACCTCTGCAGCGGGGTTGAGTGCTGAGAGGCCCGGATCAGATCGGTGCGCCGGTCCGTCCGACCTGGGGCCGCCGCTGACTGGTCGGACTGACGCCGGCGGACGAGAGGACTGGAGGAGGAGCGCCAACGCGGACGCAGGAGGGAGGAGGCGACAGGAGACGGCGACGGCGACGGCGACGAGTGGCCCATCGGAGCCGGACGGGGTGACATCTCGCTCGATGCACCTGGACTCGCCTCTAGCCGAGGTACGGCGCAAGGGGCGAGAACTGACAGCCGGCGTGGGGGGAAGTGGGGCGGGGAAGGGGACGGGAACTGGTGGATCTCCCGGTCGGGGTAGAGTGGGGAGGCGGACCTCCAGCCTTCCGCCAGGACAGAGGAGCGGTGGTGGAGCGCACGCCGACCTGGGTAAAGCGCGACATCTATCGCCGGCCGAGGGAAGGGGGGATGAAGAGGGCGCTGAACTGAGATCCCAACCAACTGTATTTGCGATCCAGTCCGGGGGATTAGGAGAAGGGGCCAGAATCCAGGAAAGAGTGTCTGGGAAAAGTAGAACAGGTGATATCAGAACGTACTGGAAATGACTTGTTTTTGTCCCGTAATAAGATTGAAGAGGTGGGGCAGAGTGAGGATGCGTACTTGTATAAGTATAAGATGTCACGTGCGTACCTTGCGTGGATAGCGATACAATTGTCATCAGTAAAAATAGAAAAAAAGTATAAAAGCATGACACATAAAAACAAAATGCGAGAAATTCACAGGCGTCGTGTTACAGATCATTACGGAGATTTGCATTGTCTTCTTTGTCGTGTTATGTGTGTGTTAAATTTGGTTTATTTTGAGTTGTTGAAGTGCATGGAGATGGAATGTATGAGCCTCTCGTGCGTAGGAGAGAGTCTGCGATGTGAGTGCTGGTGGCCGGGTTGGGCGTTCACATCAAGCGTTGATCAGTTTTTTTTTTTTGCCATTGTTTTCCAAGAATGGGAGTAAATATTAGATTGAGTCATTGATTAAATCTAAAATATGAGTGATATTAAATTTGTATCTTTTAATTGCAGAGGGTTAGGAGATTTCAGGAAAAGGAAGGATGTGTTTGCCTACTTACGAAATCAGAATTTCAATATTTGCTTCCTTCAAGATATCCATTGCAGGAAAATAGGAGTTCCCTATTTCAGAAACGCATGGGGAACGGATGTTCTAATAGCGCCGTATGCGAATAATGCGAGGGGCGTGGCAATATTGACTAAAAATATAGAAGTCTGCTTCAGCGATACAAGTTTAGATGAGAATGGTAACTTCATCATTACTAAGGCCAGAATACAGGATACGACAGATTTGTGTCTGGTAAATATATATGGTCCTAATTCAGATGACCCTAGTTTCTACAACAATTTGTCTGAGAAAATAAGTAGGATGATAGGTGAAGTAGATATGCCATGTATAATTGGAGGTGATTTTAATTTAACTCTAAATCAAAGGATGGACAATTTCAACTACAGGCGAGAAAACAACATCAAAGCAAAAGAGGCTGTGAAAAACGTGATGTCTGAAAATGGACTGATAGACATATATAGAGAAAGGAACCCAGAAGTCAGGAGATATACCTGGAGGGTAGGGAGTCCAGTGGTTAAACAGGCTAGGCTGGATATGTTTCTCATTAGCGGCAGTTTGGAGGGCTATGTCGAAACAACTGAAATTCAGCCAGGCTACAGGTCAGACCACTCCATGATAACGTTGCGATTAGACATCACGAAACAGCCGAGAGGGAGGGGGCTGTTCAAATTCAATGCCTCTTTATTGAACGATCCAAATTATATAAACTTAGTAAAAAAGACCATAAAAACTACGGTATGTGAATATGCATTACCTATTTATAGGGATGATTATGTTAAAGAAAACCTTACTTGTGTAGAGTTCACTATAAGCTCATCTCTTTTCTTTGAGGTATTGATGTTAACACTAAGGAGAGAGACTGTTTCCTTCGGTATTCAAAAGACAAAAGAGGAGAGGAATGAAGAAAGGCAATTAGAGGACATTATATGCGAGCTGGAAAAGAAAATTGATGAGATAGGTAGCCGTGAAATAAGTGATCAGCTACAGGGTAAGAAGAAAGAATTAGAGCATCTTAGAGAAAAGAGATTAAGGGGAAGCATAGTTAGGTCCAGGGCAATATGGAGGGAGAACTCAGAGAAGCCGTCTAAATATTTTTTGACGCTGGAAAAGAGAAGGTACGAAAGTAAGAAAATTCCATGTATTAAGACATCAGAAGGTATCAAAAGAAATCAGACAGATATTCTGAAAACATTTGAAGATTTCTTTCAAAGAAGGTTTCGTCAGCAAAATCATAATATAATAGAAGAAGAATGCGATATCTACTTGTCGGAAATAGAATTAACAGGGGTAAATGACTCGGACAGGTATAAGTTAGAGGAGCCAGTAACTCTATCAGAATTAGGGTCGACCCTTTTCAAAATGAAAAACGGGACATCCCCAGGTAGCAATGGTTTTTCCGTCGATTTTTATAAATTTTTCTGGTCAGATCTAAAGGAGTTCATTCATGCTATGGGTAATGAAAGTTTTTCAAAAGGTGCACTTCCACAGACATTAAGAGAGGGAATAATTGTACTATTACCGAAACCAAATAAACCAAGAGATTTATTAAAATCATATAGACCTATAACCCTTCTCAACGTTTGCTACAAAATAATTTCGGGTGCTATTGCGAACAGATTGAAGGTGGTTCTACAAAAAATAATAGATGTTTGCCAGTCTGCTTATCTGAAGGGGAGATTCATTGGAGATAATATTAGGATGATATATGATATAATACAGCTCATGAAACAGGAGCAGACAAGTGGAATTTTGTTGAGCTTGGACATTGAAGCAGCATTTGATTCAGTAAGCTGGTCTTTTATTAGAAAGGTGCTTGAAGTAAGAAATTTTCCGCCCAATATCATAAGATGGTTTGACACATTATACATTGGTTCGTTTGCTAGGGTTTTGTATAACGGACATTTGTCAGGGATGATAAAATTGGCTAGATCATGTAGACAGGGGGATGCGTTGAGTTGTTATTTATTTATACTAGTCATGGATGTTTTCGCAAAAAGGATCAGTTGTAATGTAGACATTAAGGGAATAAAAATGGCAAATCAAGAACAAAAAATATTAATGTATGCCGATGATACAGTTTGCCTGATAGAGCCGAACGAAAGGTGTTTCATGAAACTTTTCCAGGAACTTGGATGGTTTGCAAAGTTTTCTGGATTGAGTCCAAACTTAGATAAAACACAAGCAATGTGGATTGGAGCATCATACAGAGATGCCGACATATTTCAGAGAAATGTCAACCTACAGTGGTGTGAAGCACTGAAAATATTAGGCATAACCTTTCAAAATAGTTTAAGCGGTATAACAGAGATATACAGGGAGAAAGTTAACGAAATCAAACGTGAAATAGCCAAATGGATGCTAAGAAACATATCATTACTGGGAAAAGTAACGATAATCAAATCATTACTAGTTTCAAAGATAAGCTATCTTTTTATGGCAATTCCAAATCCATCCCAAGCAATTATCAAAGATTTGACAACAGCATTATTCAAATTTATTTGGCACGGTAAAGGAGAAAAGATAAAGCGTAACACACTTATAAAAGATCCACTAAAGGGCGGAGTGGGTATGTTGGATTTGACATCCTATATGAGAGCCTTGAAAATTACATGGATTAGGAGATATATCACCAAACGTGGGGTATGGAAGGCTATAGCAAGCGAAATAATAGGCAAAAATGTAGAGTTTTGGCGGATGGGTCACACCGCGCTGCGAAAGAAGCTACCCCACATTAAAAATATATTCTGGAGAGAAGTTTTTTCCGCCCTAGCTGATTTCAAAGAAGTATATGAACTAGATACACACCAAATAAGTGCAAGTCCAATATTTTTTTCAGATGTTACTAAATTTAAAAGTACCTGGGTTAAGGAATGGTACGAGAAAGGTATCAGAACGTTAAACGATATTTTAAAACCAGATGGATCTTTAATGGAATATGAAGAATTGAAACAGATATATAATATCCATGCCACATTCCTAGATTATAGGTCTTTACTAAGAAGCCTACCTCTTGAGTGGAGGCAATCTGCAGAAAGACGGAAACTAGATGAGCCGATTATGGACCCAGTTATCACTTTCATTGTGTCAACAAACACAGGAACATCCCATCTAAGTAAGATATTAGTAGAACCCAAAACAAAGCAGCTAGATAACATATGGGAGGGGGCGTGGGAGAGTAGACTTCAGGAAGTAAATTGGAAAAATATATATGCATGCTTAAGAGATACTCCAGTGCAGTATAGGGCCATTAGGTATAAAATAATAACCCGCATAGTAGGAACAAATAGTTTACTTGAGAGAATTAAAATTAAAACCACAGATGCCTGCGATTATTGCATGCAGCGTGAAAACATAGAACATAAATTTTGGAACTGCCGAAGAGTAAAAAGCTTTTGGAATGAAATAAAAGCGTGGCTTGTTGGACAACAGTTAAGCAGATTAGCAGACAAAGTTACCATCAATGAAATAATATTAGGAGGTGAGGACAGCCTGATCATCAATCATGTAGTTAGTGCAGGTGTGAACATGATTTACTCAAAAAAGCAACTTTCAGTAGCAGTGTTATTATCCATACTTCGGGCAGATTTAAGCAGTGAGAAGTATTGTGCAAAATTAAATGACAAGGCGGAAGAATTTGACAAAAAATGGAAGATGCTCAACTTTTTAAGGGAAGACTGATCAACGTTAGTGGAACCTGACGACTGACATCGACCACCGCATTGGTGGCTTGATCCGCATGAGCGGAAAGGGTCCCCGCCACCCCGACGCCGGGACTAGACAGACCCGGACCGGACCCGGTAGGTGGACAGCCGCCTTCGGGAAACCGGTCGGCCGGCCGGGGACCCGGGTCGCCGGCCTCTAGGTCGGCGCCTCGGGCCCCGGGCCCGCTGCGTCGGGGAGCCGCTTCGCAAGAATAGACCGCTTGTGAAAGCGAAGCGGCGCTGGCGGGGACCCTAGCGGCCCCCGCCCATAACCCAACCGGGCTAACCCGAGACCGGTCCTCGCAATTTTGTGGGGCCGGTCGGCCGGCCGGGCGTGCGATGCGCCAGTCTTAACGGGCTGACGGGTCGCACGCCCGGTCGGCGGCATGGGGCACTGCCTCGCTAAGCACGAGGCAGTGCGGGCGGGGGCTGCGGCCCGTCTGGAGCGCCGGGGAGGTATCCCCTAGCTCTCCCCGGCCGGGGCGGTAACCCCGAGACCTCCCCGGAGCCGGGACGGTTTTGCCGATGCTACTGGCGCCGTCCCGGCTTGGCCAGACGGGCCACACAAAAGTATCAAATAGATACGGAGACAAGTGTTTGTAGTGTAATGTGTATCGTCTGATGTGTTAATAAATGTATAAAATGTGAAAAAAAAAAAAAAAAAAAAAAAAAAAAAAAAAAAAAAAAAAGTAGAGCTGTTTGCATGGACCATATCCGATCGCGCAATATTTGCTGACAGGCGGAATTTAAAGTCAAAGGATTTACGTGTCAC
This sequence comes from Chirona hameri, assembly GCA_036785665.1. Classification (NCBI taxonomy): domain Eukaryota; kingdom Metazoa; phylum Arthropoda; class Thecostraca; order Balanomorpha; family Balanidae; genus Chirona; species Chirona hameri. The sequence continues at coordinate 57,332 of JAXIVJ010005005.1, forward strand.
AAACTTTCGGCACGGTCCTCCCCGCGCATTGACTTCATCTTACTCAGGCCGCTGCCACCGACGCAGGTCATCCCAGTCAAGGGTAAATAGGACGAGTTAGCACGAGTCGCGGCGCCAGCCCCATGCATCAACTCGAACATCTCTCCCTGCCAACTCTTCTTGGTGCAAGAAGAAGTCAGGCGGGCGCGATTGTCAAATGCACTACGGGGAAGGACTTCAAAAGCATGGGCGGATCCAGAAGGGGGGGGGGGGGGGGGGCACGGGGCCATGCCCCCCCCCCCCAAACCACCTGAAATCGGGCAAATTTGACACATTTCCTGATATAATATAATATCTAAGCAACTTTTACTAAGTAAAGTTTGTTTTAAATCAGTTATTTGATGCACAAGCAAGCGAAATCCGATGAGTTTTCAGAATAGTGTGAGACTTTTTGGGATTTGCCTCCCACACAAACTGACCCAAACCACCCATCCTGGATCCGCTCCTGTCAACAAACACCGTAACGACGTGGCTACGATGGAATTTGGACGAGAGGCGCCTCTTCGTCCGTGGAAGATGGAAGCGTCGGCATCTGATGGAAGTGGTAGACAATAATGTCTACCACTTCCATCAGAGATATATTCAGGCAGAGATAGAGCTAGGTAGATTGCGGCAGGTCAGAGAGGAGAGAGAGAGAGAGAGAGAGAGAGAGAGAGAGAGAGAGAGAGAGAGAGAGAGAGAGAGAGAGAGGGGGGGTGATTTTGGCATTTTGCCAGGTCAGAGAGGAGAGAGAGAGAGAGGGGGATATTTCGGCAGGCCAGAGAGAGGTGAGTGACCTAGCCGTGACATAATTAGTCACATCCACGATCGCACTCGAATATACGTGCTACTGACGAAAATGCGTGCTACTGACGGACGGTATACCTACATGTGAGCGTGCTATACAAATAATCCAGTATCATTTTTTTTAAAATGCATCTATAATTTTGCTTTTTCGAAAAGACAAACTGCAAATGAGTAAGCGAAAGATAATTTGAAAAAATTGCAGGAAAATGTATGTTATTAATTAACATTTAACGCCCCTCTAGGCACATGGGGTCCCATTTGACGGCGAAAATGCCGCCCCCTGGGTCAGCCGCCCACCCCATTCGGAAACATCCTAGATCCGCCCCTGTGCATGTTTGATGAAACGGCGCTCCAATTTCCCGGAAAAAAATGCGCCCCTGTGCCCCGGAAAAAAAACGCGTCCCTGTTCCCCGGGGACGGACGACCCCCAGAAGTCCCAGAAGTCCCAGAAGACGGACGACCCCCTCCGCGCGGTCGCTGAGGCGGTGGTCCCGCGGCGCCTCCTGACCACCACCGGGTGGCGAGACGTCGGAGCGGTAGCCGCCGCGCGTGCGGGCGTAAGCGGGGTCCCCGTGGAGGAGCGACTGCACACCACTATCCCGCCGTGGCTGGACTGCAGCGGAGTCAGCATCCGGCTGGATATCGGCGCCGACATCCGGAGGACGGCCCCCGGCGAAGTACGTCGGGCGGCTGCCGAGGAGCACCTGGCAACCCTGCCGGAGGATACCGTGTGGATCTGGAGCGACGGATCGGCGGAGGGCGGAGTCACAGCCGGGGGAGGTGGTGCCCTGATCGCCCTCCCGTCCGGTGCGGAACAAGAGGTCCAAGCGCCGGCCGGCGTGGTATGCAGCAGCACGCGCGCCGAGTTGGTGGCGATACGCGCGGTGCTGGAGGCGGTGCAACAGATAGGGGACGACCTGGGCGAGAGCCCGGTGGTCGTATGCACTGACTCCCAGGCCGCGCTCGCCACACTCGCGAGCGGCGCCGGAGGGCAGACGACCGCGCTGGGGGCGACGATCTGGCGCCTGCTCCTGGCAACCGCGGCGGGGGATAGTCGGGTCTACAATGGGTTCCGGCACACTGTGGACTACCCGGAAATGAAAGGGCGGACGAGCTGGCCAAGGGGGCCTCCAGCCTTCCGCAGGAAGATGTTCCTGTGGACGTCCGCAGCCGTACCAAGACAGTCGGCCGCGCCGCCTCTCTGGCCAGGCGGTGTCGCTGGCCTGAATGCCTGTTCAAGCGGATCATGGGAGGCCGGCTCCCGAAACCGGTCCTCTCCGACGAGCGAGACGACGCCGTCAATGTGCACCAGCTGCGGGCGGGTCACTGGACCCGCTCGCAGAGTTATCTGCACCGAATCGGCCGTCAACCGACCCGGGGCTGCCAGCAGTGCAGCGATCTTGCGTGCCCGGCGGCGCTCTGTCAGGTGTGTAGGGAGGAGCCTGACACGCCGGAGCACGTCCTGCTGAGGTGCTCCTGTCTGGCGGGCGCTCGTCTCCGTATCTTCGGGACTATCCATCCAGACCCGAAGCAGCTGCGAGACGGCGGGGCCGTGGCGGCCTTGGCCCGGGGGTACCTGGCTCACCGAGAGCCTTTGGGCTACGGTCGGCCGTAGGGTCGACCCGAGAAGACAACAACAACAACAACAACAACAACAACTCATGTGGGTGACTACCACCGCCCGTGGCGCGTGGCCCGTGAGGGGTGTTGAAAGTTTTTTTCTCGCAAAAATTCCGCAACGTCTGGGCCGACTGTGTGCAAATTTGGTGTGTGTTTAGAGACCCATCAGCCGCCGCCTTCCCACAAGTCAGGGGTGAGGTGCCTCTGCACGTGCGCACGTGCACGCCCCTATTCTATATCTCAGGAACGGCTGAGCCGATTGTGTTCAAATTTGGTGTGTGGTGACTGGTGAGAGACCTTTCAGCCTCCACTTTCTCCCAAGTCATGGTTTGGATGCCTCTGCACGTGTGCACGTGCTTGCCCCTTTTTTATCTCATAAACTACTTGCCCGATTGAGTTAAGATGTGGCGTGGTGTCAGGGAACAGTATTAGCAAAGCAGCACCCTATTGCGTGGGCACACCAACCTCGCCATGCATTTCCTTCGCGCTCGCTCGTTCATTGCCAACTACGGCGCCCTACTGGTTATTACGGTCGGTTAAAGGGAATAGTTCACCTTGACAGATTTATTGATAGTTGGCAGTGAGGGATATCTTGTGCTCAAAGCTACGAATATGACTTTGATTTGGATGGATGGATGACATATGGGGCATGCCACGACAGATCGACCCCAAAAATATCGAAATAACACCCTATGTCTCAGATTTCGATCAAACTATGTCTTGGGGGTTATCTGGGCCGTAGATTCACGCTGCGACATTTGCTGCCTCGTAATTCAAATAGTTTTCGAGTTACAGTCTCGGGAAACCTTGCAATGCCGTGCAAAGCTCTCATTTTCAGCGGGCAATATCTCCCATCTCAATCGTGCGAGTCATACAAACATATATATCATCAGAATCACCATAAACCATAGATTAATATGATATAAATATTTTTGGCAAATTCCCAAATTTGGGAATTTCAACACGTGATATTAGGTAAAATCACGTGATTTTATAATGTGGCCATTTAAAATTCGAATTTTTTTCATGCCAGAATCGACTTCGATACATAATTCTTCGATGGTAAAAAAATTGGAGTTAGGTTTTTTCTCAAAATATTGTATTCATATTTTTGTATTTGGTAAAATCATGGTCACCAGCACGTCTTTGGTAATAACTTTGCATGCAATTGTGCTAGAGAGTTCAATTCAATGGCACTATGCTTATCTTGTCGATCTGATTTAAATTATATATAACATGAGCCTTGTAGGCGCTCTGTGACCTCAACGTCACGTAACCTGAGGTCACCCGGTGCAGTCCACGTCAGATCAACCAAGACATAACACCCTACTTCTCATATTTCGATGAAACTACTTCTTAGAGGATATTTGGACCGTAGATTAACGCTGTGGCATTTTCAGCCTTGTCCGTCGAATAGGTTTGGAGGAATGGCCTCAGGCAACTTGTAAATGTCGCGCAAATGTTTAATTTTCAGCTGTGCTTTTCATGAAGTCAATTAACAACCAATGACAAAACCTTCACGGTAATCTCAGTCATGATGTATTTTCCATACGACCACCGTCCACCACATAACATCGTTACATAACGAACGCCGACAATGTAAATGCAACACTAGGTTCGACCTTTTAATTATCAATGCTTGTGTACTCAAGCCCCAGCAAGAGCGATATGGCCCACTGGTGCCCAAACGTGCCACAATGAAGAACAGTATCATGAAACAAAATAGATTTACCAACTGCCATCAAGCTGACTGAATAAAAAAAATGAAATGTGACGAATTAAATATGAAATTACATATTGAATATTAGGTACTCGTATTTGTATTCTTATTGATGTGTTATTTCTTAAATAACATAATTATTAAAACAAAATCACATTTGTAATCTTTTATAGGTATCTGAGCATCACAAGTTGATTTTTCGATGGACATTTGGAAATCTGAAACAGTCACAAAGAAAGCTCACGTGAGTGTGACATGACCTCGGGTCACGTGACCAGCATTTTGAAAAGGTAAAATTTGAGAAGAAGAAATAGACTGATAATGGAATCAGATAGACCAGCTCATGAGGAATCAAAACCTATCTGTTGCTGTATGAATCGGATGATACGTTTGGGAGATACAGCCCTCCGAATGGTTAAGTTCCAATTTACCCTTGTCAAGTTCAAGTTAAAGTTCATGTATTAAAAGGAGCGTCCACATACCTTTAAAGTGTATCGGGCTATAACTCCGAAACTGTTGGACGAATGGTGCTGAAAATTGTATAGTATAAATCAGCGCGCCAGATTACCCTGTGGCATGGGTGAAACTTTGGAAATGTCATTGGCGTCCCAAACCTCCATGAGGCCTCCGTTTTCAGGGGCCTCCGTTTTCAGGGCCTCCAACCTTCTTAGGGCTTCCAGCCCACTCTGGAGGTTCCAGTGGATCGATGGGCTTACCGGCAGAGGCAAAGTGTCTTTAAGGTCCAATTCGTTTATCATCTATATCAAAAATCCCCAAAACTAATGCAATTGATAGACCATCAACAAGTCTCCATTTACAAATTTTGATAATTTGCTCTCAAAGTCACGGTTGGACCTTGAGATCAGGTAAAAATCTGGGTACCACAAATTTGGGGAAAAAATCAGTCTGAGAATCCCAAAAACTAATTAAATAGATAGACCATCAAAATGACTCCATTTAAGCGTTTTTTATTTTTTATCTCAAGGTCACTGTTCGACCTTGAGATCAGGTCGCATTAAACGTACCCATATACCTACCACTAAATATGCGACATGATTTGAGAAACCAAAGAAATCGACACGTATGCAATCGATAGACAATGTGACGGTATACATTTTTTAACCAAGATATTTTGGCCTCAAGGTCACCATTTGACCTTGAGATTAGGTCAAAATTTGGGGTACCCCAAATTTGTGAGAATTTGAAGTCTGAAAATCCCCAAACGAATGCAATAGATAGACCATTAAAAATACTCCATTAACGCATTGGGATATGTTTCTCTCAAGGTCACCGTTTGAACTTGAGATCAGGTCGCATTAAACGTACCCATATACCTACGACTAAATCTGCGACGACAGGATTTGAGAAAACCACAAAACCAAGGAAATGGACAAGTATGCAATGGATAGACAATATTACGGGCTCCATTATTTAACAAAGATCTTTGCTCTCAATATGTAATCGAGATTCCGTAATCGCTTTCCGAATCCAATTCCAAAGATCAAGACCATGGAAACAAGGCTGTGTCACCGTTTGATCTTGAGATCAGGTCAAAATCTGGGGTTCTAAAAATTTTCAAAAATTTGAAGACTGAGAATCCCAAAAACTAATGCAATAGATAGACCATAAAAAAGACTCTATTTAAGCATTTTGATAGTTTTTTTCCAAGGTCACCGTTTGAACTTGAAATCAGGCCAAAATCTGGGGTACCCAATATATTAAATAATTTTGAAAACTGAGAATCCTAAAAACTAATGTAATAGATAGACAATCAAAAAGACTACATCTACGCCTTTTATATTTGTATCCCAAGGTCACCGCTTGACCTTGAGACCAGGTCGCGTTAAACTTACCCATATACCTACGACTAAATCTGCGACAACAGGAGTTGAGACAACCACAAAATCAAAGAAATCAACAAGTATGCAATCGATAGACAATATGATGGTCTACATTTTTTAACCAAGATATTTTGCTCGCGAAGTCACCGTTTGACCTTGAGATCAGGTCAAAATCTGGAGTACCCAAAATTTTCAATAATTTGAAGACTGATAATCACAAAACTAATGCAATAGATAGATTATCAAAAAGTCTCCATTTACGCATTTGGATATTTTTATCTCAAGTTCACCGTTTGACCTTGAGATCAGGTCGAATTAAACGTACTCATATACCTACGACTAAATCTGCGATGACAGGATTTTGCTTTTTCGAAGTGACAAACTGCAAATGAGTAAGCGTAAGAGAATGTAAAAAAATGCAGGAAAATGTATGTTATTAATCAACATTTAACGCCCCTCTAGACCCTGGTGTCCCCTTTGACGGCGAAAATGCCGCCCCCTGGGTCAACCGCCCACCCCATTCAGAAAAAATCCTAGATCCACCCCTGTGCATATTTGAAAAACCACCCCAATTTCCCACAAAAAAAATGCGCCCCTGTTCCCCGGAAAAAATGCGCCCCTGTTCCCCGAAAAACGAGCCCTATGCCCTGCCGCCCCCCCCCCCCGTCCCCATTTGAAGGAAAAAATCCTGGATCCGCCCCTGCGGCCTTCTGTCCTGAATCGGCGCGATATAAGGCCATTTTTGACAATATAAAAAGAAATTGTATTAAAAAATATAATCAAATCGTGTTTGGTAAAAAAAATCAAGGTGAACTATTTCCTTTAAGTCCGGGGCGCAATATTTGCCCGCCCCCTGCCCCTCCCCCGCTGTGGCGACGCTCCCTGATGTTATGCTACGAAATACCTTGCGTAGCAGTTGCGTTATTTGAATATTTTTCGGTAGTACGCTACGAAATACTTTCATTACGCTACGGAACGATTTCTTGAGCTACGTGTTACCAAAAAACATACCGTAGCGTAACGTAGGCCATCACTGTCAGTCAGAGGTTGGGGCCGGGGAGGGGGTCAATTTGCCCCGCTTGCCCCTACGTGCAGCGCCGCCTATGGATATCAGCATATTGACATTGGCCTAGCTTAACCCGCGCCGTACCGGTGTTCGGCGCCACCTTCACCGTGCCGGGGGAGAGGGGGGAGGGAGGAGGGCGTCTAAACGCCCTCTTCTAACTCGTCTCCTATAGGGAGTAGACGGAATCCAAAAACACCGTTCGATAGCTCGCCAAACATCATGAGGGAACTATTGCAGTTTTTTTTGGCTCAGGTCAGCATTGGGGTCACCAGAGGTCATCAAAGGCCAAACTTTCCAAGTATAGGACTTTGCTCCAGAAACCCCCGAATAACTCGGGAACTATGCTAGCTAGTAACAAACGTAAAAAAGCAATAGAAAGTTCATGAAAAATGCAATCGCCGTTGATGTCCTTAAATTTTAGTTCAGGGCAATAGTTTAGGCTCCAGAGGTCACCAAAGGTAACGATGGCATTTTCTTCCAAAAGTTTTTCGTAAATAACTTATTATCGCTTGAACATAGAGCAATCATTTTGAAATCACCGTGTTTGTCTTGTCAAGACGCTTGTAATCATATTAATGGAGACCGGGTTAGGTCAACTTCAAAATTTGACCTCAGGTCAAGGTCATTTGGTGACTGAGGTAGGTCATGTTGCATATGTGGCGATCAGTGGTGGAACTTTATTAAATCAGTTGGGGGAGGGGGCCCAACGGCCGAATGCTCAAGTTGAAACTAAATGTATAATACTATAATACTATATATTTATATATGTATATATAGTATATAGTTATTATATAATATATTTACTATTAAATTATTACAATTATGGAACCATTTTGTCCGTTTCATACAGGAAAAAATAAAAAATAAACATTTCCCCCCCAATTTCCTTCTTTCAGCCCATAAAATTGACAAATTACTAGTTAACTGAAATTGATAGGTAAGCACTGACTGGTCTTATCATTATCATATCAGGACAGCAACACAATTTTGAAGCTGTTAAATGTTGAATTATCGCCATCGGTGGCCAATTAAAAATGCATCTGAAAAACACATTCCTCAGACATAATTTTGATTGCCAGCCGGAGTCGGCAAAATTTAACTGACTCCGACTCCGGCAAAAATTACCGCCTCAAATAGACTCAGATTCCGACTCGGAGTCTGCAAGACTGCTTTGGACCGACCAATGGCTCTCTCAGCCCGTTTAAGGGCTCTCCAGAATGACCGAGAGCTTTCTCAGACTTGCACAGGACCCTTTTAGGTCTGGCAATGGCCATCTTAGACAAGCGTAAGCGTAAGACCCACTCAAGCGTAAGGCCCTCTCAGATCAGACGGTGGTTATATCTGGTCGACCGATGACCCTATCAAAGAAGGAGAGGGTCCTCTTTTAGGGACTTAGGGCTCTCTTAGGCCGGAAAAGCGCCCCCCCCCCCTGGACGATTAAGGGTCCTTTCAAACTAGTAAACAGACCTCTCATTCAGGCATAGGGCCCTCTCAGGCATGACAAAGGTCATTTCAGAACGACAAGGAGCCTAAGGCCGTGGCCGTGTCCAGGTATGTCGGCACGTACAACTTTCGCTTCTAAATTCTGCCGGACGCCAGGAATTGCTTGATCGAGTGGTGGGGTCAGGGCCTGCGCAACAAGCTATGCTTAGCGCGGGCCTGACCTCGGAAATCCATCCATTCAAAAACATTCGGACTAAATTTAAAAAAGGCTCTAAGGCCTGGAAAATACTGTCTCAAACCGACTGAGGCCCCTCTCAGACCGCCGGGTTCTTTCCGGCCTAGACAATGATCCTCTTAGACCGGCCTGGGGCCCGCTCAGGCCTGGCAAGAGCCACTCGAGCCGACCGATGGCCCCCTCAGGCCGACCAAGGGCCCCCTCAAGCCGACCAAGGGCCCCTCAAGCCGACCGAAAGCACCCTAAGACCGACAGAAGAGCCCCACAGCCACATTAGGGACCCCTATAGGCCGACCGAGGGCCACTCAGGCCGACTAAGGGCTCCTCAAGGCCAACCTAAGGCCTCCTCAAGCTGACCGAAGGCCCCTCAGGCCGTAAAAGCACCTTCTCAAACTGACCGAATGCACCTTAGGCCGAAAAAAAGTGTTCTCAAGTCGACTAAGCAGACCGAGGGCCCTTCAAGCCGACCGAGAGCCCCCTAAGGCCGTCAGAGGACCCCCTCAGGCAGACTGATGACCCCTTCAGGCCACCTGAGAGCCCCTCAGGCCGAACAAGGACCCCTTCAGACCGAACGAGAGCCACTCAGGCCGACCGAGGGTTCCTCAGGCCAACTGACGGCCCCTCAAGCTGACCGATGGCCCCTCAGGCCAAGCGAGGGTCCCTCAGGCCCACTCAGGGCCTCCTCACGCAGACCGAAGTCCCCTCAGGCATACCGAGGGCCACTCAAGTATACCGAGGGCCACTCAGGCCAAGCGAGAGCCACTCAGACCAACCGAGGGTCCTTCAGGCCCACTCAGGGCCCCTCACACCCACTGAGGTCCCATCAGGCATACCGAGGGCCACTCAGGCCGACTGAGGCCCCCTCAAGCCGACAAAGGGTCCCTCAGGCCGACAAAGAGCCCCTCAGGCCGAATAAAAGCTCCTCAGGCCGACCAAGGGCCTCCTCAAGCCGATCCAGGGCCCATAAAGTCAACGTCAGGCCCCTCAGGCCAACCGAGCTCCCATCCAGGACGACCGAGGACCCCTCAGGCCGAAGAAGAGCTCGTCAGTCCGACTGGACACCCCTCAGGCCAACCAAGGGCCCCGTCAAGCCGGCCGAGGTTCCTTCAAGCCGGCCGAGGGCCTGCCTAGTCGACCGAGGGCACCAGGCCGATCAGGCCGACTGAGGCCCCCTCAGGCTGGCAGGGGAACTCTCAGGCCAATCTCAATGGCTCCTTAGGCTGACTGAAACTTCCACGGGTGGACGAAGGACTCCCTCAAGTCGACGGAGTGCCCCCTCAGGTCGACCGCGCTCCCCTCCAGGCCCAACGAGGCTCGCTCAGGCTGACCGAGGGCTCGTCAGGTCAACCCAGGACCACCTCAGGCCGACCTCGGTTAACCTCCGGGAAGAGCCATGGACCCCTAGGCCCCTCTGGCCACGATGACCCGATGCCCTTTGATGGCACGATCTCTCGATGTTCCTCCATATCAAACTATTATTTTACCACGGATGTTGGATATTTAGGATATTGCAATACCAGGGAGCAAAAAGGCTGCATAAACTATCAGCCTTATTTCTGGCAAACAATAAATGTACAACAAATTCCATTCAACACCATTTAAATAGAACACTCCGATCGCTAATTCGTCATGCTCCCTCTCCGCTAGTCGCTAATCTGAACGCTTGAACCTTGTATCTACGACTTGTTAGCAGAATATAATCCATGCTACCAACTTACCCATTATATCATAATCGAAAAGCAGTCGCAGATGGAATCACAATGCTCGTATACTTCTAAGATGGAATATTCCTAAGATGGAATCACATCTTGATATGATGAAATACGCACAATTCAAAACAGAACAATCTGTACGGGTAGTCCTTGACATTTTAGAGGGGCACAAATTTAGGAAAACATTGGGGGAGGGGGGGGGGGCACCATGGGGGGGGATCAGCTCAGCATTGGGGGGGGGGGGGGCTCGGGTCCTCCCAAAGAGATATAAAGTTCCGCCCCTGGTGGCGATGCGACTCGACGAGACAAACACGGTGGTGTCATTCGCACCTCTCTATAGTTATGCTATCAAGAGTTATTGGCAAAAAAATGTTGGTGACCTCAGATGACCTCAGCTGATCTTCCAGAGGTCACTGAGCAACAATTGCACCTGGGTCATCAAGAATTAGTTAAATTACATGGTTATGAAAGAATTGACCTGATCTAATGCATATTCTCTGAATAGGAAACATTTGCATATTTTCCCATCGACTAATAATGGGTAGGTCACGAAATTGACCTGGCAGTAGGTCAACGATATACAAAATACGAGATAAACGAATTATAGGTACTTATGACCTTATGAAATCCTGCAAGTTTCAGAACTCTCGGACAAACACTGTGGCTTCGGTACGACCACATTTTTTTTGGAGGTAAGGTCACTTGATGTGACCTGGTGACCTGAGCTGAGACGACCCGAGGTCAAAACTTTCACACAATGTGTGTAATTGATGCCCCAACAGCTGTGCCAAATTTGGCGGAGCGCAGCGCCGCCGTTTTTCCGCTATCCTCGAAAGATCTTAGGGGTGCCCCCCCCCCCCAGCACGGCGCGGGTTAACGCCATCTATAGAGGGCATAGGCTTACATTCAAGCCTTACTCGCTAGGTGGCACACCAATATAGCGTCGGTTTAGTGTTAGGTTTAGTGATAAGTGAACAACAACATACTGTTGACGTTAAGTGCTGGGTCACACAAATGCCAACATCATGTTCTTCAGCTTTGGTTTTTACCATATCGTAGACAAAATGCCCAGGATATTTATTAGACGAATTAACATTGCCGGACTTCGCCTTTTATGCCAACATGAGGTGTGTCAAATGTTCCGTTTTGGCGGCCTCATTAAATATGCATTTATGGTCTTATGAAAGAGTAGCATGTCCCAGTGACAGGAATCCGATGCAAATATTACTTTTGATGAGCTGTAAAGCGAATGGGTAAGAGAAAAAAAGTGAGAATGGGTGAAGAGAAAACGCGTTTTGCCCATATTTGTTTATCTTATTTTTTATTTTCATTATCTGATTTTGTTAGTTCGATTTTCACTTGTTGATCTTAGAAACACGAATGAGAAACATGAAGAACGTTTGCGAATATAGAAGTTGATCCCATTCCACACAGAAATAAAATACGACAAATAAAGTAAATGCAGATGCAGATGTTATAGAAGATGATGGACGACCAAATTAAACAGAACACCCGACCTATCGTCTATCGACATCATGACCAGTAAACCATCAAGCAAATGGCAAATATAGTATGAGAGTAATCATGATGCGGGCAGAAGAGTCTGATCAGCGGTGTCGATTTCTCAAAACGGTTGGGGGGCCGAACACACTGGCGGATCCAGCCTCTCTCCGTGGGGGGATATTTTTGTGGCTAAAAGGTACCCCCATTTTTCATCTGCGGATTTGGTTCGGTCACCTTATTTTGGAAAATTGACCCGACCTTAGGTCACCGATATACAAAATCCGAGATAAACAAATTTTAGGTACCATTTCCCTTATGAAATCATTTAAGTACGAAATCGATCAGCCAAGAACTGTAGCTGTGGTACGAACGGAAACTTTTTTGGAGGTGGGGTCACGTGACCTGGCCTGGTGACCTGACCTGAAATGACCTGAAATGACCCGAGGCCAAGAATTTCACACTATGTGGGCAATTTATGCCTTAGCATCATGCGCCACGAAAAAATACATTCCAATATAAATCTAAGAGATCACCCCAGGCTATGACACACCCTACAGTGTCCATGCACCAACTCTTCAACACATCACGCCTTCCTAAGAAAATAACATCTACTAACTTCCCTGGAAAGTGGCTCGGCACGTTTCAAAGAACATTTCTCAGTTATCAGCGAGGGCTCTGCCACGTGGGGGGACGGGGGGGACGAGTATGTATGCATGTATGTATTGCCAGTAAAACACTCTCCGATGCATAAAACGGCTATTCTGAGTGTCGCGTCATGGTTAAAAGGTAGAGACATGTTAAAAACGACACTCAGCAACATGCATACTGGAAACTAAAATACACTCCATGATCATACACACACTCACACAGCGACCGACATAAACATTCACGACACCCATCATACACCATGTAAAAGATCACCCAGCTAACGTTTAAAAGAAGCTAAAGACGCCTCACGCAGGTCCGGCGGCAACGCGCTGTAGCGCTACGCTACACTGTATAAAAAGCGTCTCTTGCCGGCTTCGGTTCTGACGCGCGGGAGGGCCAAATCAGCGTCCTGGCGTGTGCTTCTAGCTCGAAACTCACGAGTTTGTTGAAAGCCGGGAAGCGAGAGCCTGTGGTTCCCCGGTGGTGCGAATTTTGTGAAGAAGATTGAGGGATTGGAGTTCGTACAGCTGCCTGGCGGTGAGCCAGCCCAGTTCATCTCGCACGTCCGCTATGTGATCAAATTTACGCCGGCCAGAGACAGCGCGCAAGCCAAAATTGAGGATCTTTTGGAGGCGCTGCATGTTTTCTCTGAGCTGTTGCCGAACACCGTCAAAAAGTATCAGACGTGCGAGATGGCAAGGGCGTCGACTATGATAGGAAGAAGTGACGAAGGGATCTGATGACGCACATGGGTCAGGCCGATGAGGATACCGTTACATGTTTTGACGAGGGCAGATACGTGTGAGTCCCACGAGAGGTGCTTGTCGAACAGTACGCCAAGATTCCTCACCGTGGGGCTCTCACGCACTATGTCCTCACGGAACCGAATAGTGGTCGTGGTCATGCCACGACAATTTTGACGGGAACCACAGACAATGAGCTCTGTTTTCCCGGTATTTACTTTCAAACCATGGGAATGGAACCAGGTGTCGAGAGATGATAAAGCCTGTTCCATGGTAGCAATGAGCTGAGGGAGGGATTTTGTTTTGCCTGAGACCAGAATTTGGGTATCGTCAGCGTACTGCACCACGTGCGCCTCATGGGCAAAGAGGGATAAGTCATGGGCAAAAATCTGGAATAGGAGTGGGCCGAGTGAGGATCCTTGGAAAACACCGATAGGATTTGGTAGGGATCGGGAAAGGTGGCGGTTCCCACGCCCGTCAGCTGTACAAACAGATTGAGTATGGCCAGTGAGATAAGAGGAAAACCAGGTAGGATCGATAGAATAGGTTTGAAGTATGGAAAGGAGCTTTGCGTGGTCGATCACGTCAAAACATTTTGACAGGTCAAGTAGACAGAGGAGAGTGATGTCCTGGCGGTCGGTGGCGGAAAGGATATGATCGGATATGGTAAGAAGCGCGGTTTCTGTGGAGTGATTTGAACGAAAACCGTGCTGGGATGAGGAAAAAAGGTGATTGTTGACCATGTAAGAGTACAGTTGTCGCTGAACAACTTTCTCTATAAGTTTTGGAAAGGCTGGGACGATGGAGATGGGACGGAAGTTCGATGTTTCGGAAAGGCTGCCGGATTTGTGAATAGATGCACGATAGAGTGTTTCCAGGAGACGGGATATTCACAGGTTGTGAGACAGGTGTTGATAATATGAAGGAAGACATGACCGATGACGTCGAAACAAAGTTTCAAAATCCGGGTGCAGATGCCGTCAGAACCACAGGCTCCTGAATTTTTCATAGAAAAGAGGACAGAACGGAGAAAGTCAAAAGAGACAGGCTTCAGAGTGAAGGCGCAGGCGCCAACCCTCGGAAGTCTACAAGGAAGCTGAAGGGGCTCCCCCTGTCTCGAACCTTACCCCGACACGAGGCCCCACCCCGACGAAGTACCCGTTTAGCTCGTCGGGTGTGGCCTCAGGCGCAGTTCTCTGCGCGGACTTCTTGCCCTCAATAATTTGGCGAATGTTCCGAAAGATGGTGGTAGGACCCTGCTCAGTCACCCGCCTGGCAATATCATACCTCACATCATTTCTAATGGCAGATTTGGCCATCTTGTCGAGAGCGAGAAAGGCTGGGGTCCTACCACTTCGGGCAAGAAGTCCACGGCGCTGAGCCATCAGCCGCAAGGTGGCGTCCGAGACAGGGGGGCCGAAGGGTTGAACAGCTTGATGCGCTGTGAAGGACCATGAAAGTCAAGTAAAGGCAGAAACAGATCGTTGAAGGCAGTCCACTGATCGGCAACTCCCGCGCGCGAGAACACTGGGCTCCAGTCAGTGCGACATAGATCAAAATGAAAATCTAAGACATTCATCCTATGAAGACGTCTGGAATAAATGAACTTCGGCTTCACACGTACTTTAGGAATGTTGACACGGACAATAATAAAGGAGTGATCGCTGTAGGCGCATTGGTGAACTTGAATATCAGTTGTAAAATCAGCTACGCTCGTGATAAAAACATCTAACAGAGACTCAGACCTAAAAGTGGGGGTACGAACATGTTGAAACAGGGATAAGTTTTCTAAAAATTCCAACAGCCTAACTCTACATGGATCGGCATCATTTCCATGGATCGGCATCAGTGTACCTCCCATTCTTGAGCCAGGGGGGATAATCCCCCCCCCCCCAAAAAAAAATCCTGACAAACAATTCGAAATCAGTGTTCAGTTGTACTCATAGATGTCGATTTATATACTTTTGGGGTGGCCCTCACCCCCACAATTTTTCCCCCAAAGATGCTCTCCCCAAAAATATGTTTATGGCCACTGGCGTATCCAAGGGGCTCAAAAAGGTCAAGCCCCAAAAACGCCTGAAGTCGACCAAACAATGACGCATTTCCTAATTTAAGCGAGAATCTACGCAACTTTTACTAAGGAAGTTTTGTTTAAATCACCTATTGACGTATGAAGAAGCAAAATTCGATGAGTTGTAGTTTTTTTTTGGGGGGGGGGATTTGCCCTCAAATTTGTCATTTGTCAAACTTGTCCAAATGTAGTTTGTGAGATGTGAGATTAACCGCGATAGACGTTATAAGACGATATAGACGATAGTGTTACGTTACCACTTTGGGTTTGTGTGCTTCGTTTTTCATTTAAAGGGATACTGTACCTACTGGGTCGGATCTTTACAGATTAAAATGATAAATTAATGATGAATCAAGGAGTGTACCGACTAAATGTGTTTATCTTCACCTAAAGAAATTGTTTTTGAGTCGGAAATGAATCGCCTAAAAAACGCTGAAACGGCTAAGTGGAGTGACATCTCTGGAGGTCAGACTGTGCCATCAGGAGGCCACAGTGGGCCCAAAGTAGGCCAGAATGGGCCCTCTGGAGGACAAGGTGGGCACTCTGGAGGACAGGATGAGCCCTCCCGAAGTCACAATAGGCCATCCGGAGATCAGAGTGGGCCCTCTGGATGGAGGCCAGAATGGGCCCCCTGGAGGTTGGCAAGGAGCAGAGTGGGCTATTTGAATGCTTAGTGGGCTCTATGGGTGGCCCTATGTAGGCCAGAGTGGGCCCTATAGAGGTCAGGGTGGCCTCCTGGAGGCCAAAGTGGGTCTTCCGAGACCAAAGTGAGTCCTCTTAGACCAGAGTGGGCCCTCGGAGACCAAAGTGGGCTCTTTGGAGGCCAGAGTGGGCCCTCTGTAAGCAAAATTGTATATATATATATTTTTATATATATATTTTTTCCTATATTTCTGGATTTTATCAGGCAAAAACCGTACAAATTTCGCGCCGCTTCGCGGCGCTAACCAGTGTCTCCAGAAGCGACTTAGGACACACATACCTACCTACTATAACATGAAAATCCACATAAAACAAAATGTTGCAAAGGCTTATACGTATCAAAATGGGGAACATCTTTCGTCATTTCAGCCGCCTCCACACTCAAAAGCCGACCCCCACCTGTTGTCAGCTAAGATAGGATTTATCTCCTGTACGTAACAATACAAATTAGTAATGCGCTCAGTACAATGCCTACTGAGGGTCCTGATCCAATCCAGCTCATCACAAGTAGACGAAGAAAATGTTTAAAAACAGGGCATCACAAAATAAAGTTGCCGAAATCCGTAAAGTTTTCATATCCAGGGATATTTTGTTGTGGGTGGGGGGCCTCTCCCAGGGGCTTGCCCCCCCCCCCTTCTGAAGGTCTGGTTGCGCCCCTGGCTTGATTCCAGTGAAATCTAATCCGATTCCGGAATCGATTCCGTTTGTACTGGAATCGGAACGGGACTAGATTCCGTTGGCATCTGGGTGGAATCAGAATCAGGTGGAATAAATCATTTTAAGAAAATTACGGAATCGGAATCGGAATCGATGGCTATTTCAAGCGATTTCTTTTATTTTCAGAAAAAATCACTCTGGCCATGAATGTAAGCTTCCGTGAAGGAAATTTGTTCCGATGAGCATGCATAGCTGAAGCAAAGTTAGGCGATGATTTGTTACCTAATGAGATTAAAAACATGTTCAGTAATTCTACTTTAATCTGAAAACATAGGTACAATGATATTCACTTATGACAATGTTATGTTTATTGTATCGTACATGCCATAGTATTATATCTTTCAAGGCATTGATTTCCCCATCTACCTATCATATTACAAATAGCAGCTTGAAATATGTCCATACACCTTGGATATAGGTAAATCTAGATATCGTAAGTCTATCGTTCTGAACCTTCGTTAGACTTTGGACATTTTTGAACTATCACGATTTTGCAGCACAGGTCAGTTTTTCAACAAACTTCATGAAATGATTTGAAGTTTTGTATATCAAAATAGCCCTATTAAATATAGCTGTATATTAAATATGTCGATTCGTGTCATTCGTGTCATTCGTGTCATTTGTACAAAATGTAAGAATGATCGGCCATTTGTAGGCAGCCAGTGTCATAAAATTGGAATAAATGGAATCGGATTCGGAATCAAGTTTTTTAGGTGTCCTGGAAGCGGATTTGTAATTGATTCCTCTAATACAATATATATATATATATATATACATATATATACATATATATATATATATACATATATATACATATATATACATATATATACATATATATACATATATATATATATATATATATATATATATATATATATATATATATATATATATATATATATATATATACATATATATATACATATATATATACATATATATATACATATATATATATATACATATATATATATATATATATATATATATATATATATATATATATATATATATATATACATATATATACATATATATACATATATATACATATATATACATACATATATACATACATATATACATACATATATACATACATATATACATACATATATACATACATATATACATACATATATACATACATATATACATACATATATACATACATATATACATACATATAAAATACATACATATATACATACATATATACATACATATATACATACATATATACATACATATATACCTACATATATACCTACATATATACCTACATATATACCTACATATATACCTACATATATACCTACATATATACCTACATATATACCTACATATATACCTACATATATACCTACATATATACCTACATATATACCTACATATATACCTACATATATACCTACATATATACCTACATATATACCTACATATATACCTACATATATACCTACATATATACCTACATATATACCTACATATATACCTACATATATACCTACATATATACCTACATATATACCTACATATATACCTACATATATACATACATATATACATACATATATACATACATATATACATACATATATACATACATATATACATACATATATACATACATATATACATACATATATACATACATATATACATACATATATACATACATATATACATACATATATACATACATATATACATACATATATACATACATATATACATACATATATACATACATATATACATACATATATACATACATATATACATACATATATACATACATATATACATACATATATACATACATATATACATACATATATACATACATATATACATACATATATACATACATATATACATATAGATAGACAGACAGACAGACAGACAGACAGACAGACAGACAGACAGACAGACAGACAGACAGACAGACAGACAGACAGACAGACAGACAGACAGACAGACAGACAGACAGACAGACAGACAGACAGACAGACAGACAGACAGACAGACAGACAGACAGACAGACAGACAGACAGACAGACAGACAGACAGACAGACAGACAGACAGACAGACAGACAGACAGACAGACAGACAGACAGACAGACAGACAGACAGACAGACAGACAGACAGACAGACAGACAGACAGACAGACAGACAGACAGACAGACAGACAGACAGACAGACAGACAGACAGACAGACAGACAGACAGACAGACAGACAGACAGACAGACAGACAGACAGACAGACAGACAGACAGACAGACAGACAGACAGACAGACAGACAGACAGACAGACAGACAGACAGACAGACAGACAGACAGACAGACAGACAGACAGACAGACAGACAGACAGACAGACAGACAGACAGACAGACAGACAGACAGACAGACAGACAGACAGACAGACAGACAGACAGACAGACAGACAGACAGACAGACAGACAGACAGACAGACAGACAGACAGACAGACAGACAGACAGACAGACAGACAGACAGACAGACAGACAGACAGACAGACAGACAGACAGACAGACAGACAGACAGACAGACAGACAGACAGACAGACAGACAGACAGACAGACAGACAGACAGACAGACAGACAGACAGACAGACAGACAGACAGACAGACAGACAGACAGACAGACAGACAGACAGACAGACAGACAGACAGACAGACAGACAGACAGACAGACAGACAGACAGACAGACAGACAGACAGACAGACAGACAGACAGACAGACAGACAGACAGACAGACAGACAGACAGACAGACAGACAGACAGACAGACAGACAGACAGACAGACAGACAGACAGACAGACAGACAGACAGACAGACAGACAGACAGACAGACAGACAGACAGACAGACAGACAGACAGACAGACAGACAGACAGACAGACAGACAGACAGACAGACAGATAGACAGACAGACATAGACATAGATAGATAGACCTACCTACCTGCCTGCCTGCCTGCCTGCCTGCCTGCCTGCCTGCCTGCCTGCCTGCCTGCCTGCCTGCCTGCCTGCCTGCCTGCCTGCCTGCCTGCCTGCCTGCCTGCCTGCCTGCCTGCCTGCCTGCCTGCCTGCCTGCCTGCCTGCCTGCCTGCCTGCCTGCCTGCCTGCCTGCCTGCCTGCCTGCCTGCCTGCCTGCCTGCCTGCCTGCCTGCCTGCCTGCCTGCCTGCCTGCCTGCCTGCCTGCCTGCCTGCCTGCCTGCCTGCCTGCCTGCCTGCCTGCCTGCCTGCCTGCCTGCCTGCCTGCCTGCCTGCCTGCCTGCCTGCCTGCCTGCCTGCCTGCCTGCCTGCCTGCCTGCCTGCCTGCCTGCCTGCCTGCCTGCCTGCCTGCCTGCCTGCCTGCCTGCCTGCCTGCCTGCCTGCCTGCCTGCCTGCCTGCCTGCCTGCCTGCCTGCCTGCCTGCCTGCCTGCCTGCCTGCCTGCCT